>CAJNIZ010003280.1:89497-108977 GCA_905231905.1 Symbiodinium pilosum | reverse complement strand
TTTCATACTGAGCGGTAGCCATGTCTGAACGCCTAGTATTCCCCTTAACAACCCCTATAACACTCAGCTCACATGGGCTTTTCAAAAGAAGCAGGGCCCCTTTTGTAGATGCGGGTCCTGACGCGGAAGTTTCTCTTGGGAACAACCACCATATTTCTGGTTGTTCAGCGGTCTAGGCATGGAAAGGGCTCGGACTGGGAAGGGATTTGCGGTGCATAGGGTTAAGGGTTTAGGGTTACCATAGTATGGGTATATCATAAAGAACAAGGTTTCCCTATTATAGTTCCATAGTAGCAACCCAGTGAATCCTAAACCATGCACCCAAAGATGAAGATTCTGTAATCCCTCTAGACCAAGAATAAGAAAGTAGTGTTTAAATTCTAAGCCTAATTCCTGAGGGCTACACTACAACAAAACTTAATCGTTCCTAGCGAACTGGGAGGATTTCATTCCGCAAGCCCTAAATAAACCCCAAACCCTAAATGACCCAACCAAAACACACTAAACCCTAAACCCCAAACCTTAAACCCTGAACCCTAAGCCTGAAGATTCAGGGTGTAGGGACTAGGGGTTTAGGGGTTTAGGATTTAGGATTTCATTCCAAAGAGTCCGAGGCCCAGGCTGGAAACCAGTAGTAATCCTCAAACCTGGGCCCGCAAAGCAGCAGAGAGGTGAGAGCTCAGGGTTGAGGGTTTAGGGTTTAGGGCTTTGGGGTTAAGGGTTTAGGGTTCAAGCCCTAAATCTTATATAAACCCCAAACCCTAAGTTTTCGGGTTTTAGGGTGTGAGAAGTGGTTGAGTTTTATCCCATTGCTTTGGCTTCAAGCGTGCTATTAAACTAGGTTCCCCAATAACCCCTTTAATACTGTTGATACTAAAAATCTGCATGACCTTAGTATACTATAGTACCATTATTCCCAAAGTTTAGATTACTTAGGGTCATGCAGGATTTCTATTATCCACCGTAGTAAGGGTACCCTTTCTTCTAATGCTCACCCGAATATAACCCCCAAACCCTAAAGCCCTTGCTGGTAAGGGAACCCCTTTTTTGTAATCAAGACACGAGAAAAAAAAACGACAAGGGCACTACTGGGGTACCTGGGAAAAGTACAGGGGAGGTCCAGGTAGTGGGTTTGGGGGTTTTAGAGCCACGCGGTGTAGAGGGTTAGGCTTTAAGGGTCATAGGGTTGTAGAGCTTTGAGGAGGGTGCTGCTCCTGTTACTTCTTCGCTAAATCCTACATGTCCGTATTTTGCCCCCATATCCACAGCTTATCAATCCTAAAGCCTCAACTCTAATTGTTGCAGAACAGGGGCCCTTCGTTGATGGAAAGGATCCTAAACCCTAAACCCTAAAGCCCAAACCCAAAACCTTCTGCACATTCGTTAGCTGATGCAAACCAGGAGCCCTCAATGCTACATCTGAAGCCTTCGAGACCGGGGTTTAGGGCTTAGGGTTTAGGGTTTGGCACTCAAGGTTTAGGGTTTAGGGCTCAAGGTTTCGGGTTTAGGGCTCAAGGTTTCGGGTTTAGGGCTCAAGGTTCAGAGTTGAGGGTTCAAACCCCCCAAAATGTGCAAAAAGAATGGCTTTTGGACTGTTTTCGGGGGGGTCGGGGCCACTGTCTTTTTCCTACCTTTGGCATCCAGGCAAATGATAGAGTTCCAAGAACTAATCATCCGTTGAGACAACCCAACCCCTGCTGTTAATGCTAAAGCCCCTGCGTGCTGGAAGCACCTGATACCCTACAAAATTGTGGCCTTCTAGTAGGCTCAAGATCATGCAGGAATTTTGGTAGGCATGCTCAGGAGCATGCAAGAATTATCCAAGTTAGCACATCTGGACATGTCTCGAAATGAAGGCATCCACACATACCTCGCAAGGGTTCCACCAAATGCAAAGCATGTTGAGAAACACCCCTGCAGCTCAGGACCTCTCGGAGAAGAACGCCCGGTTTGAGCCTATATCGCGAAGTCCCATGTGAAGTAGAGCCCCAACTATCATTTAGGCCTGTCCTACCTGCAAGTGTCACTCCATACGCTATCGCAAGCATCTTGTGAGCTGTAGTCTGAAGTCGTAGTATCTCCCCTATAGTAACCTCCCCTGAGGGTCCAAGGACCCAAATAATAGGGTTCTAGGGCCCAAATACCATTAATATTATGGTTTAGACTCTAAAACCCTATTATTTGAGTCCCTGGACCCTTAGGGCCCTATAGTAGTCAAATAATCCCTTATGTAATCTCCCCTTAAGGAGTTTAGGCTACGCTTCATGTGACGCAATACGAGGAGAGTAAGTGTTGAAGCCAGCAAAGGCTTATCTACAGCATATGCCACGGTGGCATGCACAGGAACTTACCATCCTTTGACGTGGCACAATCCAACCCTAAAGCCTATACTACCCCTCAAGTAGATAGCATATGGGGTATATGGGGATCTTATTCTCATATATGCAAAGCCATATTCTATCTACGTAAGGGGGACTATAAACTTTGAACCCTGAACCTCAGTTGTCGCCAAGGCACACCCCTTGCGCATTGAGTGCTTCGACTTGGACGGCGGCGCCACGACAATTGTCATGCATTGCCTGCACGACAGCTCGGGGAAGGCTGCGTCGTGAATTTAAGTTGGTGAGTGGGCTTACGACTTCCCTGAGGGTCCAATGATTTTTGTATACCGGGCCCGTAAAGGGTTCTTTAGAGACCCGCAACTTCTCCAGACGCGTCATTGTGTAAGACTAGATATTGGCTCATGATTTCGCAGTTGTTCTAACATCAGGCACAGGGGCGGGATCTGGCACAGGGGCGGGATGAGGCGCAGCTGTGGGATTGGACCCAGGCGTGGAATCAGGATCGTACCATGGCCCATCATAGCTAGGCATACCGCCCGGATTGGGCTGCGTTTGGGGCAGAGGCCCTGGCACCACCGGCTGGGGCACCCACGGGATAAGAGTTTAGTTCTTAGGGTTTAGGGTTTAGGGGTTTAGGGTTTAAGGTTTAGGGGTCCCACGGGTTTGGCTGCTCTGGCCCTCTTGAGGCTCAAGAGCGTGTGTGTTTAGGTACTTTAGGGCCCAACAATTTATCATGTACCCGCGAGAACTCAAACTGTGGATGGAGGAAATCTTGCACCGCCTGATATAGCCTATACCACAATATTTACAATATCTATGAGACCTTAAGTGGTGCAAGACGTCCTCCATCCACCCAAAACCCTAAATCCTAAGACCCTAAACGGAAGGGTGGACCTGCGAAGTCGCCTAATGCTTCAACTGTGCTGAGGGCGCAAATGCCGAAGAAACACCTCGTACTTCCCCAGAGCTGCCCTTTAGCAGCTTAGGGTTTAGGGCTTCGGGGTTTAGGGTTTAGGTGTTTAGGGTTTAGGGCTGAGGTTTTCGGGTTTAGAGTTTAGCGGTTCTTTTCGGGATTAGGGCTCAGGGTTTAGGGGTTTAGGGTTTGGGGGTTTAAGGTCTTTGGGCTTGTCGTGACTAATTCCCAATTGCGAAGTATCAGCTACCCAAACAGGGGAAGAGGGGGGTCACAAAGCCAAGCGAAAAATCTAAGGATTTTCCCTGCATTGGGCCAAGAAAAGGATCTCCCCCATTCTGCAAAGGTCTAAGTTCATGGATCCCATGCGCCGTGCTTGGAGGGCAAGAGGCCCTAGTAAGTATACTTCCAACACGTACAAGCCTGGTTAACCCCACCTATCCCCGACCAGTCAACCACAGAAGAAGCTCCTCCGACCCTTGAAGAAAAGCCCTAGCGTTTAGGGTTTAGGGTTCCCTCACTGCCTTGACCAGATCAGTTCCGTTCACGCCTGTCGCCCTGGCCAACTGTTTGGATCCCCAGGGTATGACGGAATTGATTACTTGAAGAGGTATGTACGGAGACAACCTTGAAAAACACGATTCACTCCAAATACTGCTAACCATAGATCGTGACTGCAAAATCTACAGTTCCGAGACACACATGTGTTGCTCAGGGAGACAATCAACAAGGATGTGTGAAGCTTCTGCAGCTGGGTACCCTTGTACCCAGACGTGTGCGGAGATTTGGGGTAATCCTGCGCAGAATTGCTATAGATTGTAGCAGAAACATGCATATGGGTCCATGCATCAAGACCCTCTCACTCCTGATCCAACCTAAACCCTAAACCCTACGTATTACGAATGCCCCCCTAATGGGCCCTTTTCAGAGCAGTCATTCCAGGATGTCAAGCCTCCCGACTTTTTTGACAGAAGAACACTATATACCTGTATTCTGGTAATTTGATTTAGGTTAAGTTCCTTAACAGCCACGAAAACTTGAAAGTTGTGTCATGAAAGGGAGGAAGGATTACCACTGCTACCACCACAAATTCGCCATCCCCACATCCGGAACCTGAGCACAATGGTTTAGGGTTTAAGGGTTTAAGGGTTTAGGGTTTAAGGGTTTAGGGATTTTTGGGTTTCCCTACTACCACGCCTATGCTGGGTTGCTGTTAAGAAACTTACACTAAGTTGACATGATATGTGTATATAGCAAATAATACAGTCAGTTGTTTAGGAGCTTTTTAACAGCAACCCAGTATACCATCCCTTTTCGGCTCCCCTTCCAGGCTATCAGAAGCATGATGCTTAATGGTGGCGGAGAGGCTGTAACATTTCTTTACAGTCCTTGTAATCGGTGAAGACGTCATCGAATTCCTGGGTGGAGGGCACCGCAACCATGAAAAAAAATAAAGGACCGGAGAAACCCACATGTGTGGTTTAACCCTGTTTTAAGTGAGATACTATTAGGATACCGTCGCCCGGCGATATAAGAAGACATGTATAAAAGAATGCAGGCTCTTGAGACCGCATTCCTTGGCGAAACGACGAGCACATTGCGCGAGCGCGAAGTCGGCATCAGCTGCAGCTGGTGTATATGTATATGTATATGTATATGATCACGTGTAGATTTCGCATATGTTTATTGCCTTACTGAGTATATGAAGATATATTTACATTCATGTGTATATACCTATATGACCTATGTTCAATAATTACACAAACGTGGGCGCGTGTGCGCGTGCGTGTGCGCGTGCGCGTGTGCGCGTGTGCGCGTGTGCGCGTGTGCGCGTGTGCGCGTGTGCGCGTGTGCGCGTGTGCGCGTGTGGGCGTGTGGGCGTGTGGGCGTGTGCGTGTGGGGGTGTGGTGTGTGTGTGTGTGTGTGTATGTGTGTGCGTGTGTGCGTGTGTGCGGGTGTGCGGGTGCGTGTGTGTGCGTGTGTGTGTGTGTGTGTGTGTGTGTGTGTGTGTGTGTGTGTGTGTGTGTGTTTGTGCGGGGGTTCTGTAGAGCCCAGCATTGCTGCTTGTCTTGCTAGAACGGGAGTGAAGAATTCATCACGAAAACGTAGTCTTGCCGAATGCTGGGATCCTGATGCGGCTATGTAATTCAAGTTCAGGATGTCTCATCTGAAGGACAAATTCAAGGGCTAAGGATGGGTGTCCTCGTCTTGATCAATGGTCCACGTCGTGAACTTGCCTGTGGTGCTCACAAAGTTATGGAGGCAAAGACTAGACATGAGATTATATAGGGGGCCATAAAGGGGCATGTAATGGTATGAAGGACAGCAGAAATCATGCGGGGCTATGGGGCCAAGTCATATGAGGCCTTTGCCATCCGGCATAGTACTGGCGCCAATGCGTGCAGATATCTGCAGATCCAATACGGCTCCCAATCCTTAGCCCCTATAGAACCCCTTATACGATCCCCTCCCCCCGGCCCATATACCCCTACATGCTTATGTATGTATATATGTATGTATATAAGGGATACCCGAGAAGCGGCCTGTTGTTCAAGTGAGCTGTCACCTGGGTTTTCGGTTTAGGCACGCCTTCGATGTCCCTTATAGCAGGGTACAGGTTCAGGTAGGTTTGGGTTGGGTACTGCCACGCTGTAACAATCTATATTGGGGGTGACACTAAGGGCTATATATACTTGAAATAATATTGTCCAACTGTTACAAGGTGGGGGCAGTACCCCAACTGGATCCGGCAAGATGCTTCCTTGCTTGAATCGGGATGGCAAGTCAGCTAGGACTCGAAATCATTTCAGTAAGGGACAGTTCCGTAAAAACTTTACTATAGGTCCCGGGCAAAAGAAAAAGATACTCACCACCCCTGAACACCACTATCAATCCCAAAGCTGCGGGAAGAAGTCATAATTGCAGTTTTTGGGGGAAACATACGGGCGACATGGGGCGACAAAGTATACGGATTAAACTATGCTGAAAAGAAAGCTTGGGCCACAACCACCAAAGCGCAAAACCACTTGATGCCACATATTTGGGCTCAGCTGCTTGGGTACTGCTGCTCGCCCTCTGTGAAGGTCTGCCTTCTTGCTAACATCCTGCCATCGTTTCTTGCTTTGGGCTTGCGGCCGCACAGTCTACAGGCCCTGCAGTGTGCATCGCAGCAGCAAGTTCTACGCAGTATACTCCGGCGTCATGCATGGCAGTAATTACAGATTCTGGTATATGATCTGATTATCACTTAGGTTTTCCTGCTTCTGGTACGTGTAAGGGGCATGGTACGTGTAAAGGGGCATGATGAGGAGCATCGCTGCTGGTGCAAAGTCAGAAGCTGAATCTCCAAACGTCACACGGAGCCCCCCCCATCGATCGATGGATACGGTAAGCCTCACTTGTCGTTACTGTTTGACACTCCGAATTATGCTGTGATCCGTCTCGAGATGTACAGGTTGCTGAATCATGCGGCTCTAGAAGACAACCTGCCCAAACGTTTGCTTGCCTGAAGAACTTACCCATGTCTGACAAAGTCGGACCCGCAGTTCTAACACCCTGCTGCCATATATATCCGATGCACCTTTGTACACGGGCCTACACACAAAAGGTCAAGTTTTTCTGGGTGCCATAGGTTGTGATGGAGACAGAGAGTTGATCTATACCCTTCAGGGTCCCACCAAAGCACCTAATTGTTGGGTATACGAAGCCTTAGGGTGCAGGGGTACTAAACGGTGCCAACAACTCAGGCGTGCGCAGCTCTAAAGCCGAAACCTGGAACCCCAGAGCCAATTACTGGGTTGTTCTCGAATCCCCTAGACCCATCATATACAAGACTGTTTCAACAATTCCTTTGGGTAATCCTAGACTTAAGATGGAAAATCATTCCTGCTGATACTACAATGTTTGTAAAATAATTGAAGCCAAGGTACCATAGAATCTGGACATGTATACAGCAAAAGATTACAGGGTTCCATGCTATGTTAACATAGCTGCTCCAGTCCTTAGCAGCAACCCAGACCAACCCAGCAAGAACTTAACCATAAACCCTAATCATACTTTACCGCTTTCCATCTTCGCCTTGCCCCTGCCGCTTTGGGTGTTTGACGGTCGCCGCTACCTTTGAAAGGATGAGAGCAGCGGTTGACTGATTCCACACAGATCTATGGGAATTTCTGCGAAGCTACCTGTAGGGATGATGCCAAGAGCCCTCCTGTTTAGCCCGAATGATCATATCCAACAACAACTCATTAGACCCCAACCTGTTTTACCATGTGTAGTAGAGGTTGGGGCTTAGGTACCCCAGGGGCATAAATCATCAGAACAATGGAGAATCAAGTGGAAAAGAACATCGAAGGCTTATGAAGGTTAATTATACCGTGAAGATACCACATTATTGGGGATTTTCATCGGCACATCCCTAGGCTCCGTTGACATTGGAGACAAGTGAGTTTGGGGTCATTGGATGTCTTGGAAATTTTTCAGAGGGTCCAGGATTTGAGGTGCAGCTTGTTGGTTGCTTGAACCTCGTTAGCATTTGCATAGCAAATCCTGCGCCTGTCCTACAATGTTTCTCAGCATGGCTAGATGCGAGACTTTGCGGCAATCGCATCCGCAGCAACAGCAAGAAGACTTCGAGTGGGAGATGTAGCCCGGAACAGGGCTCAACAGCTGGTGCATGCCGTGGAAGTAGCTGCAGCAGACACCATCTGAAATCGAAAGACAAGCTTACAGTCTTCACTGGCTGAGTGCTTTAAGACCAAACCCTAAACCCTATAGCCTATAGTAGTTTCCATGTTTTTTCCATTATCCCTATATAATCCGAGCACTTGATTTATAAAAGGGTCCATATTTAAAAAAAAAATTGGGTGTAAAATTAGCCGCCAAAGACTAGCTACAATTAGGTGGCTTTTCGTATGGGGAAAAGATGGGAAAAGTGACCAAATTTAGAGAAATTTTCTGGGGGACCAGTCCTGAATACCGAGATATTCAATGCATTCCTATTCATTTTTTAATTAGTAGAGGTCCAAGAGCCCCGATGAAGCGGGAATGCAGTCCTATTCTTCAATTGAATTCCAGGACCCCCAATCATTCCTTTAATCCGGCGCCCTCCGCTTCTGATTCTGGAGGAGGGGGGGGGCCCAAATTCATCAAGTGCTCGGATAAACCTCAACATAACCCCACTAGAGCCGAAGTGTTCAGGATGGACAGTTTAGAGGGTCCGTTTTGACTTGAGCGACATACAGTATCATTCTTTCCAAGCATCAGCCAAAGTCCCCCAATCCCCAGATTACCCGGCTGGTTTTGCAACTTGAACCGCAATGTGGTGCCTTGCCTGAATAGGGAGACTCCAATATAGACCCACAAAGTACGGTTATCCATACTATGGGGACGCCCAAAACAATACATCCTATATAACGCCGATAACACCCTATAAACCCCTCTTAATAAGAAGGGGATTTTGGTAACCCTAACCCCCACAACTAGGACCCCATGACTGCCATAGGATGATTATACGGTCCTATGTTTGAGGGATTCAAATTCGAAGTAACCCTAATCTTTGGAAAACCCCACCGTTCTGCAATCTTCTGCTCTCCCTTTGCCTTGTGCTCACAAGAGCCCAATTTTAAGGGTTTTAGGGTTACAGGGTTAAGGGTTATGAGATAGGGACCCTAGAAATATGTGGAAAACACAGTGGGAATGGACGGGTGCCTGTTGGGTGTCATATGAACTCGAATTTTAATTTGATGTCAATTCGCAGTGAAATTTTGAGACAACCCTGTTCAACGCAAACTGAAGGAACAGTATGCCTGCAAAATCCCATGAAGTTCGCCATCCTAAGACCCATGAAATCGCAACCCTGAAGCCGAAATAAATGCCATTCGAAATATCTTCACTCCAACACCTGTCCATAGCATATTAAGTTCAGAATCTGAAAGTGGGCCAAGCTCTCACCCTGTTATAAATGGACGGTGGTCACACTTATGGTACTTTTTGGGGTTCCCAGTACAGTACAGCCCCTACAGGATAGGGTGCTCAATGCGAAGCATCATTTAAGGCAAGTTCGGGTGAGGTCAAAAACTAAGAAAAACAAAGGCGCATGTATATATATATATACATGTGTGTGTTTATATGTATGTATATATGTATAGTGGAATGTTTATTTGTTGTATGTATGTTTGGTTTGTTGATCTATCTTTCCTATACTTATAACTAGTTTGCCCAGTCTTTGCCTCCAGCTTCAAGGCTGCCATAGGTGTCCTTCCACAATTTGGCTTTTCTTCAGGGAAACCTACAGGTGGGTAGGAAGCCTGTATAGACCTCATGTAGCCGCATTACCGTTATATGAGCTACAGTCAAATTTACCCAGCAAATTAAGGGACATGGGTTCCGCATCAAGAAATGACTTAGGGACTATTGCAAAGCTGTTAGGGTCCCCCAGTAACGCTGATATTGACAGTGGCCCATGTGAGCCTTACATGGGGGTACCCACCTGGTAACTGGGGATGTCCTCTGGTTCTGGGTGCTACTTTGCAGGCTCCCGAGGTAATCTGTGAATTAGGTCACTTGTGCAGGAAGAAGGGAAATTTCAATTATCCCCCCAATACTGCAAGTTTTAGGCTTGTGCTAAATTCAGGGGTGTAGGTCTTAGGGATTGAAGTTTAGGAAGGGCTTTGGAATGGCCTGAACAGCCAGAAAGAAAAGACTCTGTAGGGTCTTCCGGACGTTCTTGCGATGTATTACAGAGGCCGAAACGATGAACATTTCTGTTTGAGCTAGAGCACAACACAGAGGGACCATAATCGAAGCACTAGTCACGGTCCACGCTTTTTGCATGAGGGGATGAGGCTTCAGGGCGGCTTCGAAATTCTCCATCCGAGGTTGGAAGTGGACTGAAGGTTGTAGGGTTGGGTCAAAGCAAAGCTTCACTTGAAGGCATTGGCTAAACGTATGTGCATTTGCACTAGGCAAGCCTTAGGGCCGCGTATTCTTCCCACTTTGTCAGTCAGGCTCCAGGTGCCCTAAACATATTTCAAAAGAGCTGGGTAATCCCATCCCCCTAAAATTAGACCCCTCCCCAACACCCAAAAAACGAAATATTCCAAGCTCTTTTACTATACCACAATAGGGATAATTGATATTAGAGGGGTGGGAGGAGTTCAATGTTAAGGGGAGGAGATTAAACCCTTGACTTACCGACGGAACGGCCTCTCTGTGGGCTCTGTGCTAGGATCGAGGACTCTTGTCAGAATCCAATAGCTGTGAGGTTCTGTGAGAAGGACCCACCTCGCGAAATGCGGTTACACTGAAACATGAACCGAGAGAGGTGCAAGATTGAAGCTGCTGCAGAGGACATCGCGCAATTCACCCACTCACTCAACATCCAACTCTGCCACTAAAAATATTTGCTTTCAGAGAACTATCTTCTAGCAAGTCTGCTCTGATTCAAAACCTCGAACTTGCGGATCTCCTGCACCCGGGCGTCGTGTCCTAGTTGGCCGTATGCAAGGGTGCCTGATCAACGCGTTCGACTCGGTCTTAGGGTTTCAGGTTTCGTGTTAGTTTCTCCAAGTGAGGCCGCTCCTATACACTCCTAAGAAAATGCAATAACTGGGTACAAGATTCTGCAAACACCCCTGATGCCATGCGAAGTGTGGCAGCTTAGGGCTTGGGTTCAGGCTTCTAACATGTTCTGAATGCGGCATGTCTCTTCCACGCGCCAGGGGTCTCATGCCGGGGCAATCGACAGCTGCGCTGTCAGAAGGCTTTAGGGCCCCCTTCCGGCAATGCCCCGAAAAGTCGCAAGCCCAACTATTCTTCTGCGGCATCATAATAAGCAGCATCAACAGCCATGGCAAAGCACGCGGTGGTGGCAATTGAATCAGAAGTCCACAAAGGTGGAGGTGGAGGTGGCAGTGGCGGAGGTGGCGGAAGTGGACAAGGTGTAGGAGCTGGAGCAGTGGGAGCAGGAGGAACGTTAGTAGCAATACTGGGGCTAGCATTAGCAATGGCAGAAGGCGTAATAGCAGATCTCATAGCAGAAGCAGTAGCAGTGCAGTGGCGGCGGAAGTACCAGCAGCGCCAGTAGCAGTAGCATTAGCCGTAGCCTTAGTTGCCGTCGCCGCTGCCGTAGTAACCTCCTCCTCATGATTTGCCACTCTTTGAGTTGTAATCATCAGCGATGTAGCAAAGAAGTTCAACCACGGGTTCAAGCTGAGCGGCCGCGACGAGATAGGGATTTCGGCGTCTCGTGCGACTCAGCCTTACTCACGGAGGAAGTGGGGGATTCGGTTTCCATCATAATTTTGTCCAGAATGTCCGTAGAAGCTTTGACATCAACAGCTCGAATCCACAAACCCCAGAACCCTCCCCTCAGAGCTCCTAAACCGCGCAATTCGGCTCAGGGCAACAAGGTGCTCGTTGAAATGATGGCCGCTGTTTTTGTGTCACGAGATCAGAATGCTGTGATATGCAATGCTGAGGCCTCTTATAAAAGGGACCGGAAGATTTGCATGAAGGAATAGAAGGTTGAATACGTGTGGCGTCTTGCGCATGCGGCATCAGGTGGGCTCCGAGGCTTCTGCTTTACTCTGCACTACGAGAGAAGGCCCATCCTGGAAGTTCGAAGACATTTAATGACCGTCTTCGTTTTTGGGATTCCTCTGTGCATGGACGCAGAAATGTACATATATATATATATATCTATCTATCAAACGTAAGTACAACCAAGGCGTGCAGCTTCTGCTATACTTCTGCAATGGTGTAGGCATTTCTGGAGCTTCGCATCGTGGAAACACGCGCAAGCCAAGAACAAAAACCTGAGACAACGACCTGGCGATTGAGCCACACATGTTTGGTGGCAATAATAGATAATTAGAGGATATACTGACCTGAAACAAAGTGGACAGTGAAGGCTCTCAATACCACACCTAGAAGTTGCTGCCACGCGCGGGTTGCCCTACAGCCCATCCCACTCCTGAGCAACTGGCCATTGCGCAATGGCGCAAGAATCGAGAAATGTAATTACGGTACCTAATAGCGGAATGAGTGGGTCTGAGCCAAGACTCACGGCGCGGCGTTTTGGCCGTTTCCCCGGCCAGTGGATCCTAGGAAGCCTCATCAGGAACATACCTCCAAATCTCCTTGAATAAAATGTGTAGGAATTCTATGATGAAATCTTTCGAAGCGGCTCTCAAGGGGCATCCCCCCAACCTTTTTTGTACCAGGCTTCCGACACTGTACTCCAACGTGGCCCTGGTCTGCCTTACCAACCCGGGTTGTGCAACCAGAGCTCAATACGCCGTTCATCGGAACGAAATATGCCCAAAACACCTCAAACATACCCTGAGTCTGCGGATCATCTGGGGTACACGACAGCCTCTGACTATCGCAGAGTGGGGCCGCTTCGGGGCTCCGAATGGCAGAGAACACGTGCCCGAACATGCTTACCCAAAGAGCATCGCCCCAAACCCTATGGGCCGGAAGCCCTGCTTTTCAGAAACAATCATGTGCGCACAAGGACTTCCCAACCGCCTCAGGCGAGTGAGGAACGAGCCACGCGCAGGCTTCTTACCATAAATCACTGGATTACGTTCTAGAACTCGCCGGGCTTTGAGGTTGGATTCCAAGAATATCTGGGTTGCTGTTAAGGAACTGAATTTAGGTCACTATACAATATTGGGGGAACCATTATTAATGACTATATATATATACACACACATATATGTATATGCCCGTTCTGGGAACTTGATTTAAGTTCCTCAACAGCAGCCAGGATAATTAGAAATGCCTGCTGAGGCCAATCCATCCGAAGAGGTGAGATGCTGCAACGCCAGCTCTGACAGAGCTTCATTCCTAATTAAGTAGTAGTTTCCCGAAATTAATTTGAAGGGGTACCTTCAAAAGGGGTTATAGGGCTTAAATAGAGATATAATGGTATGTATTTAGAGTTTAGGGCTTTCCAACATTCAGGGTATCAGTTTCGGGGGTCCCCTTAATAAGGACCATAGGTATCTGCGGTCTATATTGGGCCCCCCTATTTCGGGAAGCTACCAACTGTGTCTGGGCCTTGGCTAGGGTACGATTCGAGCTAGGTAGGCCTAATGGCCCCTGACCGTGGGCTCTGATTTCATCCGCCCACATGCCCGGAAGCATTTCGCTGCTTCTCAAAAATGCTCGGCGCGTGTTGGAAAACCTGCGCCAAGCGTTCCCTAAGAAGCTCATCATCTGAGAAGCCATCGCTGCCGCTCTCGTCGTCACCTGATGGTTTAGGGTTTAGGGGTTTATGACTTAGGGAGTCTAAACCATGAGGCCACTGCATCCTCTTCCAGGGTCCACACAAGCACATTACGGAACACCAGCTTTATCTAGAACAGTGATGGCAAGAAGCTATTTGATATCATCTGGGCAGAACTTGTGTCTCCCTACCTGAGCCCTGAACCTTGCAAACCCTCCATGATGGCTGTTTCACCCCTATGCATATACATATACATATATAACCTATTGTAATACAGTAGTTTCCTTTTCTTTTCCACTATCCCTATATAACACGAATATATTGTCAACCGACCCCATACATCGCCAAGTGCCCTAAGCCCCTGAACCCTAAACCCCTTAACCCGAGTAAAATTCAGACACCATCCTGACAGTACAAAACGTCTGGATCCTAAGCATAGGGTTTAGGGTTTAGCATTTAGGGTTTTCGCTGAACCCTATAGACCCTAAAGCAGGTCATTCTCAAAATGATGAAGCCATTTTGCGATAAAAGCTTAAGTATGGCCTCTAGCATTTGAGGGTACAAAAAACATGATGCAACCCTAACTTGTGAGGGGCACCGTAAGGCCTGAACTCCGAACCTTACACTTACACCCTAAGCACAGAATCCTAAATCCAAAGCTCAAGGGAACCCTAAACCCTAAACCCCGTACAGCTTGGTTGGGTTCCCATGAGGAAGGCGGACCGGGGCCCGGGCGGATCTCCGCAAGACCTCGGCCAATGCAGAGGAAACCCTAAACCCTGTAGTCCCCCGTTTCCCTGAACCCTTAACCCTAAACCCCCACCGTCTGAACCACAAACCGCAACAAAAAAGACCAAATATAGTCCCCCTTAAGTAGATAGAATATGGGGTATATGGGGATCTTGTTATAATATACCCCAAAGCCATATTGTATCTACTTAACGGGGGCTATAACCCTTAATAGGCCCTAATAAGCCTCAGTCTCCCTAGAATAAAGGTGTTAAAAAAGACCTTGGTAAGCCGTCAGGAGCCTTTATGTCCCTTTGCCATTCCCAGTTGGGCTTCATTTTAAAAAATGGAAGAACAACCGCTGTGCCCGCTGAAAGGTTCAAGAAGGATTCACTGGGTTGCTGTTAAGGAACTTAAAATGAATTACCATACTATAAGTATATAGTAAAGACTAGGCTTTCACTATACCCTAAACCCTACACCCCATAGTTTTATAGTAACTTAATCCAAGTTCCTTAACAGCAACCCAGCTCACAATTCTGAAGGCTCCCATCAAACCCCCCAGCATCTGAGTGTGGCTGCCTGGTGATATGGGGGTTCCTAGAATTAGGGGTACCTTATTGGAGGGGTTTAGGGTTTAGGGGTCCCTATATTAAGGAATATAGCACTGGGGGGGTCTATATTGGGGTCTCCTGATTCTGGGGAATGCATTAGGACCCAATGTAGGCATTATGTACAGACATGGATCCCTAGGGTTTGCAAAGAGTTTTGGGCACTCAATGTACGTATTATTTGTAGACATGGATCCCTAGGCTTTGCAAGAGTTTGGGATTTTTCCTCACCTCTAGACCTGTGATGGGAAGTGCGGGATAGCTTCTGAAGGGTTTAGGGTTGAGGGTTGATTCTTAAACCCTAAACCCGACTGGCTGGATCCTGGTGACTACTGCCTCGCAGCTGTATTTAGAATATGCGTGCATCACAGCGCAGTTGACCCAAATTCCGCCAAAAGTAGGACACGGGGGATTTGTTCGCTTGTAATTTGATAAGTAGCTATGTAGTCCTCAAGTCCTAGTCTTCAAGAGATTGTTGTCCCTACCTCAGAGCCCTTGTCACTAGAACCTCTAGGGAAAGACCAACACCAGCAGGTAGAAGTACCACCCGACCTTCCACCTAAACCCAAAACCTTGACTCTAAACCCAAAACCCAAGAACCCCAAAAACCGTAGACCCTAAACCCCAGACCCTAAGCCCTAAAAACCCTAAAGATCATGCAGAGCCGTCGGCTCAAGCCACGTAGCTAAACCCCACAACCGTTAATAACGGAAAATCAAACGGGAGATGACATGGAAAATGACATGAAAACTGGGGTTATAGGGAGTTCCCCGAGGCAAAGCGGGATATTGGCAACCCGTATAAATGGTCTAGCGCAACCATTGGTAATCATAGGCTTCTCATGTTGGGAGGTTGGGATTCACCAATATTCCCGCATCACCTTTTCAAAAAGCTTTAAACACTCGGCTGGTATCCTGCGATTCGGCATTCTGGCACTTGGACTCTCTCCTCGCTGAAGAACAGACGAAAGTGATTAAGTCGAACATCTTCGATATGATCTCTGTCATTTCCTTAGTTACTTGCGCCTCCGGACGTCTCCTGAAGCTAACCCCGAAATCTCAAAGCAAAAACCACCCAAGACTGCTAATTCTCCCACATCCTATAATTCTAAGCTAAACCCTTAACTTCCAAGCCTCCTGTTTCGGCGCCACAGCCGGCACCGGCGCCACGGCTGGCACCGATGCCGATGCCAGCACCCCAAACGTCAGCTGATGGATGCTGCTCTTTGCGGTGCTTTTTGGTGGACTGGCGCGGGTTACACAGGCCAAAGCATGTGGAAATTTTCTGGCATTTAGAATTAAGAGATTGTGTAGGGATACTGTAGCGATACTTGGGATATGTAGGGACTAGGAGCCGAGCCCAATGCAGGGCTTCTGCAACGCTGGGGCCGCTAGAATAAAGAGTTCTTTTTTTAAGGTGATGTTGCATGCGGCTTTTCTGGGCATGCGTATATATATATATATGCTTATCGGGCTGTAATGTTCGAAGAGGCTGTGCCAGGCTTAGGATTTAGTGTTTAGAGTGGGCTTTAAGGACCTAGAGCCTCCTTGCAATCCAAGCACGTCAATGATTCTTGAAATTGAGATCTTCATCGTAAGAAAGTGCTTGCACTACTGTAGGGAAGGGCCGTGCTAACTTAGCCTTACACTCTGGATGCTGCAAGCTGGGGATCAAGCTTCAAGGACTTTAAAGGACTTTGGGCAGCAAGGAGCCCAGCTGAGTCAAGACATTGGTACGGGGTAAAAAAGTTCAGGGGACTATATTGGGGTTGTATAGGGGTCATATACGGTTTAGGGTACAGGGTTTAGGGTTTAGGGTTATATTGGGTTTCAGGTTCAGGGTTGTTTAAACAAACGATCAGTTGTAATACACCCTGGGGACGGGTCATGGTTGGACTGTGGCTCTCTCATGGTGGTACACAGCCTGCAGCTGCGAGTGTATTCTGATTCAGTAAATGTCTACAATAGGTTTCTTGATTTAATCCTAGGGACTCTCAGGACCCCCACTACCTGGTACCCAACTACTATTGAGGCCATATTCCTCCTCTATATATTGGGGTCCAAATGGCTAGTGGGGTACCAGGTAGTGGGGGTCCTGGGAGTGTCTAGGACTTTATCCTAAGGATAACCCGAAGACCTCCTCGCAATCCCTATGTACCCTTGAGATCCTTCAGGTACCCACATTTTGAGGAACCCCCATTGAACCAAGAGCAGCCAGAACTGCTGTTTGCACGATGACCATGCCAAAATCTCATCTCTAAGGCTTTACAGGGGTCTCTGCTCTCCATAACCTACGGTGGACCCTAAAAATCATGCCTGGCCCTTGAATTGTAGTATTAAAGTATAATAAGATCCTGCAGGATCTTTAGTACCAACAGTTCAAGCAAGCCCTGGACCTAGTTCGCTCCTTGTTCTCGTTTGCATCAACCAGCTCCTGGCATACACCACTTGCTGGTAAACCCACCTATCACTATGACTATCACTGTCACAATGTCAATCAAAATTACTATCATTATCACTGTTACTATCACTATCACTGATATTATTACTATTACCATTACTGTTCCTGTGACTATGACTATGACCATCACTATCACTATCACTATCACTATCACTGTTACTATCACTATTGCTATCGCTAGTACTATTACTGGCATTACTGAAGATTAAACGCCGGGTCCTTCGGATCTGTTGAAGAGTCGAGAGCAAACCTAGCATGACCAACATCTTACCGGTTTTAGAGTTTAGGGTTTAGGGCTTCGGTTAGCTGGGAAGGAAGGAATGGAAAAGAAAATGGAAACTACTGTGATTGGATTTTATAGGGTTTAGGGTTTAGAAGGAAGGAATGAAAAAGAAAATGGAAACTACTGTGATTTAGGGTTTAGAAGGAAGGAATGAAAAAGAAAAGGGAAACTATTATAATGGGTTGCATAGGGACTAAAATGAGGATCCATTCCTTCATTCCTAGCCAACCAAAGGCCAGACATGTCAATTTTGCCTTGAAGAAGGGATGACACACACATGAAAACACTAAGAGGCTTCAGCCCGGCTACATGGCAAACCTATGGCGACCGCGGCTGACAAGGCTCGTAAGACCTTGGGCGGCTCGCTGCGCGAAGGAAGCCAGCGAAGCAAGAGATAGGCAGAAACGCGACATCACGAAAGGACGCAGCATCGCTAAGAGTTCAGCCAAAGCCGTGGATATCCTCGAAGATGGGAATGCTCTGGGCATAGCACCCTGCAAGCACCAGCATCATGGTGCACAGAGATTTCCTCATAGTCTGAAGTTCATAAGATGTGCCTACCGTGCAGTGGACGACCACCGAATCGCTCACATCAAGGAAAGGGCGATCTTGTGAGCGCGTGAAGAGCTGACCCTGGCATAAGCGGGAACGTAGATAACTCTCTGCAAAACTGGCCGTATGGTTGATGCTTCACCGTCCAACCTTTTCGCCACAGGATTTTGGTCAAAAGCCTGCCTTGTAGGAAAGCCCAAATTTGGCCGTGGGTCCGAATGCTGCCGATGTCAAATCATAGATGTCCTGCATCCAGCTGGTTATGGTATTGGAGTTATATTGGGATAATGGAAGATAAAGTGGAAACTTAATGTATGTCGCTGTTCAAAGTCCTTGTGCACGAAGCGAGGTGGATCCTGTCTATTCACCCTAAACCTTAACCCTAAATAGTAGTTTCCATTTTGTTTTCCATTATCCCTGAAGAACCCCAATAGATACCCCAGTATACTATACTAGTTTCCATTTTCTTTTCCATTATCCCTATAAAAAAAAGATCATGGTAATACTAACAATAATAATAGTAGTAATAATACTAGTACATTGGATCTACAAGGCATCCTGTCCTCTGTACAGATGTTCGCTGGAAGCCGTAGCTCGCACAGCGTCTTCCCACTTAGGGTGACCACACTCACGGTGATGAGAGGCGCATCCTGTGCAAAAGTTTTAGTGGCACTTGTACTTGAGATATGGTAATTTCCCGAAATAGGGGGAACCCAATATAGACCCCAAAATACGATTGTCCTTATTATGGGGACCCCCGAAAGGTACCCCTAATTTTAGGGAACCCCCATATGGACCTCTATGACAAGCAAAGACAAACGACAGGCAGCATGTCCTCCAAGAGTACGGCCATGTGCGGGGAGACAAGCGGACTCAATCAACAGCTAAGGCTACAGTGTACAGGAGCGGTTCCTCTGTGGTTAGGATGCTCTAAAAGAAAAAAACAGAACCTACTACTAAGGGTTGTATAGGGGTTATATTTGGGTTAAAATATTGGGGTTATATTGGGATAATGGACAATAAAATGAGAACTACGAAAAGATTAGGGTAATATAGGGGTAACCATGGGTTTCCACTTGCGACTCTTGGGCTCTTGGATATTGCTGCATGCCTCATCTCGCTTTTCTGTAGCTTTCGCTGTACAAGCCACAGAATCACGCAGCCAGGGGCCGGCGGCAAACACATGCTACGCATACAAGAGCTGCACCAAGCCCTGAAAGTTGCCTGATAACGGAAAAGAAAATGGAAACTACTATATTATAATGGAGTATATATTGGGGTTCTATAGGGATTATGGAAAAGAGACTGGAAACTATTACATTATCATAGGGTATATATTGGGATTATGTAGGGATA
>CAJNIZ010003280.1:70278-87314 GCA_905231905.1 Symbiodinium pilosum | reverse complement strand
AGTAGTTTAGGGCCCCTTTGTGGTGCAAGAGCTCATCCATCAACAGTATGTTGCATATTCACCAGTGATCTGCCCCCTCACTGCAGCCAAGGGTTTAGGGTTTAGGGGCTTCGATCCCTCCGTAGCCAGGGGGAAAAATACCTCAAAGAAGCCCCCCACCCAAAAGGGGAACCCGGCCATAGAAGGGCACCTTGAGCCCTTAGCCCCCATTTGCCCATGCTACTGTCAAAGCTTGTTAATCCCCTCCTTTATGGCCTTTTACTTTGTACAACTCCCCTAAAATTCTGCTACTAAGTATACAGAGGGTGGTGCAGGTTACGTCCATCAACGATACATTCAAGCATGAGGGATGGCAATGACAGAAACGCGGTAACATGTAGGGACCTTACGAAAGCCTTGTGTACCCTAAACCCTGAACCCCNNNNAAACCCCTACACCCTAAACCTGTATACTCCTTATGGAGACTCCACCTTGAGAGCTCCCCTTTTGCACTTGGTCCCAATGGGCTCTTCGACCATAAAGTTCCCTATTAGGATCCTAGGGTTTAGGGTTTTAGGGTTTAGGGTTTAGGGCGTAATAAGGCTAGGTTGAGTGGCCTTAAAGGTCGAATAGCCCATCCCTAAACCCAAAACAAGGGGTCGCCAAGGAACACCATCTCGTTGGGTAGCAGAATGCCTCCCAAGCGTTGAGGGTTGTATGGTGTCCCTGGGGCTACCCACTTTGAGAGACTCCCATAGGTGTGGCTGTGAGGGCTGTAGTTCTTCTCATCTGCTGAAGCTTTTTCTTGCCCTCTGAACGGCTCACAGGCAGTCGTTATAATGGGGGGTATGCAGGATTTGGTATTTAGGCTCTTCGGGCTGATACTCAAAATCGTGCAAAATTTCCCTGAGTACTTTATACCTTGCAACTGAAGATGTTCTAGCACACCATGGCCAAGCACAAGACACAAGTATGTTCAACCCTAAACCCTAAACCCTTAGACCTGACGCCCTAAGGGACCCAAAAACAAAGGGCCACGCAGCCGGGGACTCCGTACGACCTCCATAACTCCTGAAGGTCCCATGTGGTCTCCAAATATGGGCGACTCAAGCTTCAAGCCCAGGATGACCTTACATTCCGTGGTTCGAGCTTAGGGTTAGGGTTTAGGGGTCAGGGTTGAAGGGTTTAGGGTTTAAGGCTTAGGGGTTAGGGTCAAAACTCCTGGTATCCCCCTTAACAAGGCCTATAGTAGTTCCCTATATATTGCCCCTATATAACTCTTTAAGTGTGCTAGGAAGTGGCAGTGCCTGAATCTCAGCATCACATACTGGCCCTGCAGCCAAACCCAGAAATCCTGAAGCCTCCTGACGCCCACACCCTGAAACCTGCAAACCCACAAGCCCAAACCTACGGTTTAGGGTTGAGGGCTTAGAGTTGAGGGTTTAGTGTGTTAGGGATTAGGGTTTAGGGTCTAAAACTTACAAACCTATACTTCAAGCATGTATTACGACTATAAGCCCTGAGTTCTGCTATAATCTCTTCACCTTCCAAACCCTTGCAATTACATCCCAAAACTCCCCCACCCTAAGCCCCAAGCGCTCAGCTCTAAAACCTCAACCCCTAATCCCTTGACCGTAAGCCCTATAAACCCACAACCCCTAATCCCTAGCCCTCATCCCTAAACCCTAAGCCCTAATCCCGAAACCCTTAAACCCTCAATCCCCACATCCCCCAACCTGCCTGCGAAGGCAAACTGCGGGATCTGCGCAATCGGAGCTAAGGCATAGGCTTGATCCGAGGAATTTGCCTGGCAAAAAAATCTTGGGTTTAGGGCTTCTGGTTTAGGGCTTAGGATTTAGGATTCAGGGTTTAGGATTTAGGTTTCAGAGTTTAGAGTTTAAGGTTGAGTGTTTAGGGATTCGGGTTAGGGATTAGGGTTCAGGGTTTAGAGCTGAGGTTTCAGGGTTGAGGGTTCAGCATTCGGGATTTAGGGTCTAATTTTTCCAGGGCTCCGGGGTTCAATCTGGAGCTTCAGGCTAATTTGAACCCAACAGTAGAGAACAACATGGGAAAGAACACGAACATGAAATGGCAGCTAGGGTTTTATCGGGGCATGCTTGGGTTTGATAGGAACATATCAGAAAATGCCATGGGGCTTATGGGTTTGATAGGCATAAGATTCGAGCAGTTCGTGTGGTTGATCGACCATTCAGCGACGATCTCATCGCCAGATGGATTTCCCGAGTTGATCTTTACAGGGTTTAGGGTGGTTTAGGCTCAGGGCTCAAGGTTAACGGGTCCTATCCATCGTGGGAATAGTATCGATCTCCACCAAGCCTCTTTGTAGGTTTCACATGAGCTCGCACGTAACTTTTAGGAAGGGGAGCGCCATGTTCTGGCACCACCAACTCTAAAAAACAAAAGCCCACGCCATGCAGTTCACCCGTAGAGCCCAATCGATATTCCCAGCGACCTAAGCTCCATGCCCACACAAGACACTGCCGAAACCAAAAGTGGAACAATCAAGGCTGCAACAACAAAACAACCTTTCTTTCTTTCAGACTTGTGAAGCATGTCCTGCTTCGCTGACTGTGGGCCGCACGTATGGTGCACACAGCAGCTTCAACAACAACAAAACAACCGAGTACACATGATGGAGCTAAAAGGAACTATCCTGCCTCGTCCGCGTTCCAGCCCTAAAAGCCCAAGCTAAGTCCTGCAATCAAAGACCTGAACTCAAAAGCCCAAAGGGTTTGGGGCTTAGGGCTCTACTTTCCACATTTTCCGGCATCCTGAATTACTAGTCCCAAGTCCCCAATCGGTTTAGGGTAAACGATTCGATTGTATTCCAATATTCTGTTCTAGATTACTTGTATGTTATACTGTATTGGTACATCAAGCAACCCTCAAAATGGCGTTGGTAATTATTCAAGCTTCGCTGCATTACAGAATACACAAAAACCCTATAATCTCAGTTGCCGATGCATTTTGGTATTCTTTGCCAGTTGACTCTCTCATATTCCCAAACCCTAAACCCTATAAACTGGGGACCCTAGACCACCCTAGACTCCAGACCCTAACCCCCACAACCCTAATCCCCAAAGCCCTTATTTTGGCCCCTACAGTAGGCCCTGCCCGCTCGGACCTGCGCGGACAGGCAGGACACCATGGAGGAGGAGGCAAGAGACAACAGCATCAACTCCTTGGGAGGGGCTTAGGTGCGGGTTCAAGGGTTTACGGGTGTAGGGTCCAAGGGCTTTAAGGTTTAAGAGCTTCGGGTCTCACGGTTTGGGGTTCAGGGTTTAGGGAAGGTTCTGCGATACCGTCCTGCCAAAGAGTTTTGGTGCGTACGGGTGCCCTTCCTCAACCTTAGACTCTCAATGGAGGATTGTTTTGAGCTTCGGATGATACGGATTCGGGTGTAGGGTTTATAGGGTCTTTGGTACCCTGAACCCTAACCCCTCAACGCGAAACCCTAGGGTTTAGGGTTCAAGGTTGATAGGGTCATGGGGCGCATCTTGGGATCTTTTATAGGCACCCCTAGACCTCCATACCCTGCCCCTTCGTTAGGATACCTGACTGTGTGTCTGCTTTCTTCCCTAGAGGGTCCATACATACAACTATTAGGGAATTAGGCCCAGGTTTAGGGCCTGTTTAGGGTTTAGGGTTTAGGGCTCAGGATATAATCCCAGAGGGTCCATAAATACCACTATTAGGGAATTAGGCCCCAAAATACCAGACTATAGAGGGAATTATTGGGTCCCACTTCCCTAATGGTTGTACATATGGACCCTCTGGGTTCTTTTGAATTAGTTACCCCAACCGAAGGACCGGGTATACAGGTCTAAGCATGCAAAAAAAACTTACTGTTTTGATTAACATCCTGAGCCTTCATACGCTCAGACAGAAACCCTCTTCCCCAATAACCGGGGCTAAAACAAAGTCAACTTTAGTATAGAGACACAAACAGGAAGCCCAAAGCACTTCTATTGGCTAAGTAGGGAAATAGGTGACATCTTTTTGAATTGTTGCGGCAGGGCCTATGTAAACTCGGAAACCTACCTTGCGGGACCCTCTCAGCCTCTCAGCCTGCTAACAGATCCTCTAGCCTCATTTTTGGGGTTAACCTATTGTTGATGGAGGAAATCTTGCACCACCTTAAGTCCCTAAAGTCCTTGGAACTACAGTGGTTTAGAGCCCCTAGGTGGTGCAAGATTTCACGTTTGTTCAGTAGGTTACTTACACACCTCCAACTTCATCGATAGCAACAGGGAAGAAATGCCGAACAGACGCACATGACCGAGGACAACCCCAAACCCTCACCCTAAACCCTAAAGAACCCTAGAAGACCTTATAAGCGCCGTGAATCCTGTTCAACAAACCCAGAGGGTCCCTGTACCCAATAATTAGGTACTTGGGGATTGGGTAATAGTAATTATAGTACAGGTTTTGGGTAAGTATATGATCATTAGGTACTTGGACCCTTAGGGAAAAATTGACTGTGTCAAACGGGGGTTTAGGGTTTAGGGCTCAGGGTCTTGCTTCTTCGCGTCCTAGGGCCTGAACCCTAAAACCCTGAAGCCTAGAAACCCTAAAACCCCTAAACCCTAAACCCTTGCCTCATCCTAAGACTCAGGCCCCAAGGATCTTGAAGGCTTTGGGGGAAGGCTTGGGTTGTTGGGTGTAGGGTTTAGGCTTTAGGTCCTTTAGGGTTGAATCTTGAATAAGCTGATGCAGGGGCCCATCTAAATTGAAAATATTGGAATACGGGTTCGAAACAGATTCTACCACAGGTGTTTAAAGGACATTGTATAGGGGATACCGTAGGTAATGATCCTGGCTTTAAAGTAGGCACCTTACTTAAACTATTCGGTGGTCTCAGAGTCATACGGTTTCTGAGCCCGGGGGTCATACCCCAAGGCCCAAGACTCCCTGAAAAAAATAGTAGGGCAGCGCATGGGGATTGTGATAGGGATCCACTCCCACGCTCTCAGGTCAGCACCAGTAACCTAAACCCTAATTCCTAAACCTAAACCCTAACCCTAAGGCCACAAACCGCCCCTACGAGTAAGGCGGAAGCCAAACAGGCCCTACTGTGCCAATAGGGACACCTATAATGAAGACCCAGATGCAAACTGATGGTTTAGGGTTTAAGGTTTAGGCTATGGGGTTTCGCCGCACAGGGCGGGTCACAAAGGCTGGAATTGCTTGAGGGTGGATTTTTACAAGCCCCAATCCCCAAGATGGGACCCTTGTATTGTGCTGTGGCGGCTGTAGGGTCCTCATAATGTCTGGGCACCCAACAGCCCTCTTATACTTTTAGGGATCATCCGACAATACCAAGTCCTTATACAATTCGGAAACAACTATACCAGGTGTTCTACCTTCAGGTTCCCTCAAATGATGTGTTCCGGTTCCACTTCCACCCCCCAAACGCCCCTTTAAAGGTTCCCCGCCAACTAAGCCTAATGTGCCTAAGTTAGGGAGAACCAATAGGGGGAGGTAGTGTGGGAACCCATGATCCAAGTGAGCAATAGTCTAAACTCCTGGCATCCCCTTTTATCAGCCCTAAAACAATCCTCTACATAACCTCTCTTCAAGGAGTTTAGACCCTAAACCCTAATCCCTAAACCCTATTCCCCCAACCCCCAAAGCCTAAACCCTAGACCACTATATAACCGCTGCAAGGAATTTAGACTATAGCGCATCGAGTGCTCAAGTAGAATGAGTGCAAAGCAAGCGGCGGCCATGAGAATCACTGGATTGGCCCTCAGGCCCATGATCCACTTGACGGTCAAAACACTCACTACGTTGGTGAAGCCGACCACCTGGGTTTTGGGTTGAGGGCTTGTGAGCTGCAGTCTAAAGTCCTTAAAGGGGTTTAGAGGAGGATGACAGGGGCCATGAAGGAGGATGCTAGGAGTTTAGACTATGGCTCATATAAGACTGTGGGTATAGGGTTTACTTGGAAGCTCGTGGGGCCTAAACACTAATTAAAGGGTAAACCCTGGACCCTCAAAGTATGTCTAATAACAACCTTTTTTGAGCTAGTTTTGGGAGCTTTGGGCCAACTTTGTTTATGTCTACACTTTCCCTCAGGGTCCAAGTACCTAATAATCATATACTTACCCAAAACCTGTACTATAATTACTATTACCCAATCCCCAAGTACCTAATTATTGGGTACATGGACCCTCTGGGTACACTTTGGTGGTACAGGAAAGCCCGGAAAGCCCTTTGGGGTAAGCGGCTTGCACTTCAACAGCCCTTCAGGGCCGAGGTTTAAAGCCCTGACATTCGGCTACTTGGCCCCGCAAGGTAAGAATTTCAAAGCTGTGACATCAGCTTAAGTGATGCTGCTTCTGCTTCTGCCGCCGGTTGATTCATGATATGGTAGTTTCCCACTTTCGGGGGACCCCAATGTAGACCCCCAAATTATGATAATCCTCATCATTGGGACCACCAAAATGGTACCCCTAATTTTGGGAAACCTCCATATTTTCCAACATGTACTGACATCAGAGCTGCACGACCAAACATGAACTTGACGAAGCAAGGATACTAGTAAACTCTGTGAACCACACATCCCCAGTATGCACCTACTATCTGCGTAAGTGCCCGCTGATCCTAAACCCCAAGCCCTGAACCCTCAGGCCTAAGCCCTATACTTGCCGGTCATGAAGGAACCCTCCACTCTTAATCTTGTATAGGTCCTGAAGGTACGCAGCATATGGTGTAGGGTTTAGGGCTTAGGGTTTAAGGGTTCAGGGTTTAGGGTGTAGGGGGTTTAAGCAAATAAGGCTAAATCGAAAAAGCGGGGCTCCTTTCTGGGCATTGCACTTCTCATACTAGAGACAAGAGGAACTGCATAGTGTAATATTGGAAGATACATGAGATCCAAGGCTTTTTCACAGCTACCATATGCTCTGTTGGCACGCTGGGGGCACTGGAACATGCTAGGGGTCCTGCTTGGCATACATACTGAAAATCACCTATAGTAATCAATGCACCCATAAAAAATGGGTGCTGTACCTAATATTTTGAGATCTTTATCTCTTTGTTCAGGACATAGGTTGCTCTACCGGGTTGCTGTCAAGCAACTTAAATTAAGGTACCATAATATGGGTATATACTAAAATAGTCGGGTTTCCTTCTTATAGTAATTGGGTATACTGCATCCTTCTCAGCTCCCTAGCCGTACTACACCAAAAGAGTCACGTGTGCAGGAGGCCCTTGACTCTATGAGGTGGACATGCAGTAGAAAGTTCCACGCTGGAAACTAATTGGAGCTATTTTAAGGTTTAGACGTTAAGTTTTAGGGTTTGAGTGTTGTTTAGGTTAAGGGTTCAGGGTTTAAGGTTTTTGGTTTAGGTTTCCTGGGGCGTCATGATACCTTCAATGCAGGGTCCGGTACCTGCAGAGGAAGGTCTTGGGTCCTTACTGGTTTGAGTGCCCGCTGGAGGTCTGGAGTAGATCTTCTGAGATTTTGGTGTGTTTTTTTTCAGATTTTGGTGTTTTGGATTGATTGAAGATGGCGATGCGATTTGACTATGGGTTGGAAATTTGGAGGCCAAAGGTTGGGGTTGAACTTCTCAGATCTCGGGGGTTCGGATTGGGGCAGCCGCGGTGGAGCCCTTCTATCGAGACTCATCGAGACTGGTCGAGAATTATCGATCCGAACTAAATTGAAAGCGGTCGAGCCTGGTCAAGAGCAGCCGACACTGGCGGACCCCAAACCCGAAACCCTAAGCCTCGAGAACCAGCGCACCTCCTTCTGACCTCCAAAATCCAGATGGCTTAAGCAGCCTAAAAGCCCACATGAGCAGTGTTTTTGGTGGTTGAACCTAGTAAGATAATATTCCTTGTGTAAAATACTATACACAAGAGGAGGTTATAATCTTACTCTACATTGGGTACCATAGTAACCCCAAATAAAATACTACTTACATTCTTTGGACCTCAAAGATCTCAATGTGTCTAATGCTGAAATCATGGACCCCTTGTATGGGCACTTAACGCTGGGATCCTTGTATACCTACTATATATCCTATACGTACCCTGAAGGGTCCTAGAATCCTCTTAAAAACCTAAGGGCCCATCTCAGGGGCCCATACGTCTAACCTCAGAAGGTGTTAAGAATTACTAGAGCTAAGCAACTTTTATTTGGAAAATCGGCAAAATGTTCTTTCTACGCCCCTCTGCTTGTTACGTATGTAACCTAAAACCTAGTAGTATCCCTATCCCCCCATGATAAGCACCCCTGTATATCCCCTAACCCCAGACCCCAAGCCTTAAACCCTAGACCCTAAACGCTACACCAAGGCGCTGGAAACTCGAAGATTGTTTTCCTCATGCATTGCGGTTGAGACGTTCAGGATTTGAGGGTGTACGCTAAGAGTCCACGTACGCAAGATAACATGTAACCTGGCTCCAGATTCGACCTTGGAACTCATTAGCGGGCAAGACACATTCCGTTTCAGGTACACTAAACTTTAAACACTTATCCCTAACGCATAAACCCTAAACTCTAAACTGCAAACTCGGTGAGGGTTTAGGGCCCCATCTCACGCAGTTGAGTCTGACTCTGACAAACAAATGGATCAATCGGCAGCAATCATCATTATATAGTCCCCTCCCCGAATGTTACCCCCCCCCCCACCTGCCCAACTTGGAATATTCTCAATATACCCTAAGGGTCCAAGTACCTAATAATCATATACTTACCCAAAACCTGTACTATAATTACTATTACCCAAAACCCAAGTACCCAATTATTGGGTACATGGACCCTCTGGGATACTTGAGCACACCTGGAGTGAATACCTAAGATTAGGGGTGGGGACTTTTCATACTAGGGGCTAGGGGGATGTGATTAGCAGGGCTGACACACTGCAACAGCGCTTGGGGTTGTATTGCGCAGTATTGCGCTATACAAGGATATGTGCAACCCAAACCTCTGACTACCACAGCAAGGCTAATCCCAGACCAGTATAGTTGTAGGGCTCACGGTTCGAGTTGTTGGGTTTAGGGTTTTAGGGTTTAGGGTTTGGATTTTAGGATTGGGGGTTTATGGTAGGATTTAGGGCTGCCACTACCTGGTTTGGTCCTGCTCAGCGCTAGCGTAGCTCCTAACTTCGACATTCTCCCAAGCTGGTTGCACCAGCGCAGAACCGTAAACCCTACCTGGAAAGCCTAGTTACCCATAACAATGGGCTGCTTTAACCCAAAGTAATAGGAAATTAGGGGGGAGTTGCCTATAATTATGCGGAACTGGTTTCCTAGGTAAACCCTAGAAAGGGTGGCTGGTGCTTCAGGGGAGATGGGGCAGGCGATCCGTACACCCGTTGCTATATAATCATGCAAGACAACATCGTACGTACGTTCAATTCCCCGCAACCCCTTAGGCACGCGTACCTCCAGCATCGCCAACATAACCCAGGAGAAAATGCAAGGCTGAAGAAGCAACTACTTTATGCCCTATATGTGCCTTAAGGGTCCCTAGAACCCCCCCAAAAGGCCTAAAAGCCCACTATAGGAGCCAATGGCTTCAAACTTGGAACAGGAGTGTGGCAGAGTTTCGACGTCTATCAAATGCAGACCTACTTGAGTCTACCTCCTGGAATTGAAGCCAGCGGAAGCCCTAAACCCTACACCCTAAACCCTAAGCCCCTATTCGCATATAATCCCCGTATACCCCTATCCCTGTATAATCTCCAGATACCTCTAAACAGTAATTTCTCTTAGACCTACAGTAAGCATGCAATGAAGGTGATACTTGAATGAAAACTACGAAATTGCCTTAATTCCGAAACCCAAAATCCCCTAAATCCCCTAAACCCTAAATCCCCTAAACCCTAAATCCCCTAAACCTCTAAATCCTCCAAACCCTAAATCCCCTAAACCCTAAATCCCCTACACCCTAAATCCTCTAAACCCTAATTTAAATCCTCTAAACCCTAAATCCCCTAAACCCTAAATCCCCTAAACCCTAAATCCTCTAAACCCTAAATCCTCTAAAGCCTACGTAAATCCTAAGGGTCCAAGTACCTAATAATCATATACTTACCCAAAACCCTAAGCCCCCCCTAAACCCTAAAAGCCATCCAAGCTTCGAAGTGAAGTAGGCGAAGATGCTGTAGTATCCGCTCGACGCCTCTCGGAGAAAGCCTGGGCAGGAGCCATAGGTTTTAGGGGTTTAGAATTTTAGGGTTTAGGCTTGGGAGTTTGGGGTTTAGGGTTTAGGGTTGCGAGTTTGGGGTTTAGGGCTTAGGCTTGGGAGTTTGGGGTTTAGGGTTGGGAGTTTGGGGTTTAGGGTTTAGGGTTGGGAGTTTGGGGTTTAGGGTTGGGAGTTTGGGGTCTAGGGTTTGCGGTTGAGGGCTTAGGGTCAACAATCCCGCTGTATTGGGGGTTGAGGGTTGAGGGTTCAGGGTTTGCGGGTGCCGGGTTTGGGATTGAGGGCACCTAAACCCTAAACTTCAAAGTCTAGCAGTAGGAAGTGTAGTTTAGGTTTAGGGTTTAAGTAATCCTAAACTCAAGAACTTGACCGTGTTGTATATGCCTGCGAAAGCTTAAGATCTAATTCTTGGGTGCTTAGACCCCTAGGATAATTGATGGATTCCGAGCTTATCGTACATGATATTCAGGCTGAGTACTCGCCCACAGCCGCTGAAGCTTTGGAGCATTACATGCATAAGGCCTAGGCTCGTACTAAACAACGGGATGATAACATAGGGTTTACGGGGGACTTGCTCAAAAGAAGGTCCTGGTACTCTAAACCCTAAACCCGAGACGCAGGAAGATTTCAGGTGTCCGCCACGTGGATGAGTCGTAGAAATTCCCATATTAGAGCCCTACCTAGAAAGACTAATGACCCCAAATACGGGGCTACTCAAACCTGAAGTAGAAGTAAATTGGGGGAACGTAGAGTGAGCATGATGAGCTACGGCTTTCTAGATAAAGCCTCGACCGCGCGTGAGGGCTGGGGAGGACTGTGCACTAAAAGGGTTTTCGCAACCCCACACACCGTCGTTTAGGCGTTTAGGCCAAAGCAACCAAATCATAAGGCTTCAGGTACCTCCAAAGCCATTCAGACCCTAAACCCTAAAGCCTAAACACTAAACCCTAAACCCTAAACTCTAAACCCTAAACCCTAAACCCGATAGTACTTGAAACCTACAACCCAACTGATAGTTGGGTCCTTACCTTGGCAGAAGAGGGGCATTTAGGAAGCATGGGTTACCCCCAGAGAGTCCATGTACCCAATAATTAGGTCCCTTTAAAGGGGATATATAGGGGTATATAGGGTTTAGGGTTCAGGGTCCATAAATAGGCCCAGGTTTAGGGCAATTTTAAGGTTTAGGGTTTAGGGCTTAAGATATAATCCCAGAGGGTCCATATGTACAACTATTAGGGAATTAGGCCCCAAAGTACCATACTCTAAAAGAAACTATGGGTCCCAATTCCCTAGTGCTAGTGCTTGTATATGTGGACCCTCTGGGTTAATAGCCGGGCTAGTTGGGGGTGTTATAGGCTACATACAAGGTCACTGCGCTCCAAGAACATCCTCCAACCCAAATCCTACACCCTGAGGCTGGAAAACCGTAGAAACTCAACCTGGACCTAGTAAACTATACTCAACCCAGACACGCAGCCGATAAGGTTTGTTGTCAACTGTGTGCTAAATTATTGGAACTGTGTATCAGAATTATTCCAAGGGTTACATTCACGATTGTCCCCCTAAGGCCGCACGCTGGATTGAGGAGTTTGGGTTTTAATCAGGGTTCAGGGCTTAAGGTTACCTGAGCCCCGAGAAGCATGTGAAATTCGGGCTTTCTGGCACAGTATGAGGAGTTTTAGGCAATTAGCTTGCATACTTTTGGGAGTCCAGGTCAGGGTTTAGGGCTTTGGAAGTATAGAGGACAACATACTGTTGATGGAGGAAATCTTGCACCACCTAGGGGCCCTAAACTATTGTAATTCCTAGGACTGTAGGGACTTAAGGTGGTGCAAGATTTCTTCCATCAACAGTAGGTTCACAGAAGGCTTACATCGAGGCAGCGTTAGGAATCCATTTGAATCGAGTGCAGGCCTTGCAGCCGTCAACTGCAGTAAGCTGAGGCTCCCTTTGGGTACTGCCCCCACCCTATAACAGTCTATACAAGGGGTCATATCTAAGGGCTCTATAGTATAAACCCCTAAACCCTAAACTAAATATTATCCAACTGTGACACAGTGGTGGCAGTACTCAAGGCTTCCTTGTAAAATTTTCAGGCACCTGGGCAGCTAAGTTGCAAAATTGGACGCCAAAAGTAGGTAAAGTTATAGCCCAAATCCCTACGTGTAGCCACAAAACAACTATTCTTTACAGTTTCGGAGTTCTGGCAATTAAAATTCATGGGTCTGTACGGCGGATCGATGGGGAACCTAACCTTTCAGGTACACTCCCCCAATCAAACATGGAAGCCAATAAAGGCCGCTTTAAAACGGGCAGTAGTATCTTCTAAGCCCCTTTGGAATGCCATGTTGGTTTCAGGGAGGATCATGAGCCCTGAATCCAAATCCAGGTTTCAAGAAAATGAGGGGGGAGGATGGGTCCTCCTTATGCACACCCCGATGCTAGAACTTTCATGAGTGACCTCAAGTTTCTGGCAACCCTAAATCCCCAACACCAGACTAGGTTCCGTTCTGTTACTACATCCCCCAGATCACACCCAAGGCATTTCATCCCTTCAACCTTAAACCCTATACCCAAAACCCAAAACCTATTTAAATCCCAAACCCTGAACTCCAAACCCAACCCTGGAAACCTGCTACCCTAAACCCCTTCCCCCCATTTCACCCAGCACAGCGTCTGGAGCGCTCGCTCTGAAACACGGTGATGGCCCACGTAATGCTGCCCATCATCGCCTCAAAAAGGGAACTTCCCAAGATGGTAAGTATGGGGTTCAGGGTGTAGGGTTTAGGGGTATGGGGTTTGGGGTGTAGAGTAGGGCTTAAGCTTTAGGTTTTAGGGTTTCGGGTTTAGTGTTGGGTGATTGCAGAGTAAAGGCTCTAGGTCAGATATGGTGACCCTAAAGGACCACAGGGATACTTCGAGCATGCTGAAGTCTGGAGGTAGATATGCGAGGGTGAGGGGTGTCATGGGGGGTCCCCAAAACCCTCAACCCTCAACCTAAAGCCCCAAACACCCTAGACCCGAAGCCCCTAAACCCTAAACACTTGCAGGGCCAGACGCTGTCCTCTTGCGTGCTTAACCTTTCACTATGCTCCCTGACGCTCCCAGTACCCTTGAGCCCCTTTGCAGATCTATGCTACACGAAGATTATGGGTGGTCCAAGGGTTTAGGGTTTTAGGAGTTTAGGGTTTAGGGTTCGGGGTTGAATATACATCAACTTAAAAAACGTTCCAGTACATTTTGGTGTTTGCCGCCCACAGATGTGCGGGACGGGTCTGAGCATTCTGGCTTCAGGGGTTCTTGGGTGCAGGGCTAATTAGCTTTGACGTTAGGATTTCTTAAGGTCTTGGGGTGTGGGTTTGGGACCGCTTCAGCAATCTCCATTGGATGTTCGATGTACGGTTTGATCTATCTGTGCACACCACTGTGAACATTCCAATCTGAATCCTAACGCTCTAAACCCGAAAACCCTAAACCTTAAACCCTGAAATCCTGAACTCTAAACCCCAAAACCTACACCTTACACAATCCCAAACCCTGTCAGCAGGTTGCTGGGATGCAGTGCAGTACATGAGATATCTACTTGCTGAGTCAACCAGACGTAGCAGTATACTTATGACCTGTATAGGCCGTATCACAGCCCCAGCTATCCCCATGTCCAACCCATTTACTAAGCCCGCGACCTTGAACCCGAAACCCTCAGTCCTAAACCCCAAACCCTAAACTTACTAACCAACTGAGCCTCTAGGAGCCCTTGCGCTCATGGCCCTTCCCGAAAGCCTAAACCCTAATCTCTAAGCCTCTGAACCCTCAACCATTTCCAAAACTGCGCGTGTCGCGTTGATGGCAATGATGCTGAGAGCGCCCCAGTGCACCTGGAAACATGCGCCAAGGGTCCATGTACTCAATACTTGGGTACTTGAGGTTCTTGTACTAGCAAGCGTAGTACCGGTTTTGCGGAAGTTGAAACCCTAAACCCTAAATCCTAAAATTTCCCTCAGCCCTAAAACCCTCAACCCAAACCCTAAACAGGTACTTGGATTTAGGGATGCTTTTGGGGGTTTAGCGTTTAGGGCTTCGGGCTCAGGGTGCAGCCGAAAGATTCAGGCTTGTATAAGGTTGTATAGGGTCATATAGGAAGCTTTTGCGCTTATATAGGGATGATGTACTGCTTCATAAGATGTTGGGATGCTACCCGCTGCGACCCCCAATAGTAGATAATCCAACGAAAAAAAAACACAAACACTTAAAGTGGGAACTCTCTATAACTGTTTTATTTTTCCGTGGTTCAATGAATCAAGAACATATCCTTCTATACTGCAGCGGGACATTCTTCCAGAAGGAAAACGGGCACTGAAACTGTAGAGTTTAAGGACTACCTATTGGGGTTATATTGGGGTTATATTGGGGTTATATGGGGATAATGGAAAAGAAAATGGAAACTGCAAAATCCCCAGTCGAAATGCTACGGATGTGAGATCGGGGTCAGGGTGCCAGCAAGGCAAGGGAAGACCAACAGCTACCAGGAGGTGTAATATCCCTTAGTAACTGTCGTTTAGGAACCATTTCAGGCGACCCTAAACCCTCAACCCTACACCTACCTGGGAGCTGTAGGCTTTAGGGTTTTGGGTTGGAAACGGCTACATCAAAGCGGAGCTCCATTGGAGGTTCCACAGGCCAAGTGTGAAGTACAGTGCTTCCATCCCAAAGGGTCCAGGTATCCAATGCTCATATGAGCTGTAGTCTACTTAAAGGGGGTTACATAGGGGATTATGTAGGCTGCATTGTAGGGCTTGTTAAGGGGAATGCTAGGAGGTTAGACTATAGCTCATATACCTCGCCAAACCCTATGCTACAATGGGGTTTAGGGTCACAAAACTTTGTCTACCTTGGCAGAGTCTTAGGGGTCTAACCAGCGGCAGTGGTCGCACTCTCCGCGGCACGTCTTGGGCCAAAAACCACCGCTGCTGAGATGGCGCACCTGCTAGATATAATCTCCTTCGCCAAGGTCTGCACTGACTGTCTTCTGGACCCAATCGGAATCGCGCCTGTTGGGCAAAGATCGGCACTACCTGATTTTTTCAGGTGCCTTTGTTGCAAAAAAAGTCACGGTAGGCCCTCATTGTCTTCACCATCTGGCCGTCTGGGTCAGCCTTTTCCTTTACAGCCAGGATGCACTGCAAAGCATCCAGAGCGGATGCATGGCCACAAGCCATCTTCACCCCGATCACAGCATCTGTTGAGCGCGTCCACTCGGCAAACAACCAGCCTGGCGGCATGTAAACCATGTCACCACCCTTGTGGCGCATGGAATACACAGACAAGCCTTTGATTTTTTCACACGCTCATCCGTGAGCTCAGTGAATGCTTCAGGAAGACTTGCATATGACGAAGACATTCCATATGATCGATCCTTGCGCACGTGAACCCTTGGGAAGCTGTTGGTAAACGGGCCGCTCCAAAGTGGCCATCGGCCGGACTGTGGTGCGTCAGCAGAAGTCTGGAGATACATTCCCCAACATAGACCCTCCAAGGGGCAGCAGCCTCTTCAAGCCAAACTCCTCTGCCTCTCGCTTGGCTTTGAGGTACTCCTCCTTTTTTGGCTTCAAGATCCAGCGCTCGCCAGACATTCAGTCTGGGTAAGTTTTGTTGCTCATACTCATGGGCTTGGGGTGTAGTCTTTGGGGTGTAGCATTAGTCGGGAAAGCTACTGGCTTTCTAGATATCCGGAGTCCTAGGCTCTACCCGCGACCGATTATATTGGGATTACATTGGGGCTTATATAGGGGTTTATATGGGGGTTATATTGGGGTTATACTGGGGTTACATAGGGATTATATTGGGATATTGGGATTATATTGGGGTTATATTGGGTCACAGTTGCCCCTAATCAGTAGAGTCAACCCACAAAATTGTAGCTGGGTGCTACTTTAAAGCCGCCAGAACTATCGATGAATCAATTCCTTCATACAACGCTAGGCGACATGACTCATTCTCCCAAAGTGCGACCTAGGTAGGCAACTGAAGTTTCAAGTAAACCCTATGTCCTAGAAACCCAAACCCTATCATAGCCAAACCCTAAACCCTAGACCCTGAACCCTAAAACCCTGAACCCTAACCGCTGGAACCTTTGAACACCCACCTCGGCCTCAAATACCCATTAAACAAATGCCTCTACACGCCGCCTAAGGGTCCATCACACAAGAATTTAGGGTTTAGGCTTTAAGGTTTAGGGCTTATGGCGACTCTTGGGTTCGGGTTTAGGATTTTGGGTTTAGGATTTAGGGCTTAGGGTTAGGGGTTGCATGATAATTTAATGCGACTCTATGCCCATGAAGTTTGGGTGAAAGGCCAGTATCATGGGTGGGAGGGAGGTCCCGTTAGGTACCCTAAACCCTAAACCTTGAATCCTAAACCGCAGGCCAAAACACTCAAACCCATATAAACCCTAAACCCTGGACCCTAAACCCTCAACTCCTAGACCCTAAGCCCTAACCCTCAGCCCTTAACCCTAAATCCTAAAAAACCCTACAAACCCAGAAACCCTGATACCCTGAAGGCCTGAAACCCTAAGGGCCTGAAACCCTAAACCCTAAGCCCTAAACCCTCAACCCTAAGCCCTAAACCCTCAACCCTAAACCCTAAAGCCTAAACCCTAAACCCTAAGCCCTAAACCCCAAACCCTATAAGCCCTAAAGGCCTGAAAGCTCTGCACACATTGGGTCGAAGTTGAACTTGCCATGAGCACTTCGTCGCTGCAGGGCGGTCCTGCTGACCCTTCTCTTCTGGGGGTGTAAGGTTTGTGTTTAGGGTTTAGGGTTTAGGGTTTAGGGTCTGGGGGTGTAAGGTTTGGGTTTAGGGTTTAGGGTTTAGGGTCTGGGGG
>CAJNIZ010003280.1:55393-66807 GCA_905231905.1 Symbiodinium pilosum | reverse complement strand
AAATGGACAAGAACATGCAACATGACACGGCAGCAAGGTTTCTGCATATGGATTTCTAGGTGCTATGGTAGCGAAGCCTTTTATCAGTACACCACATGAGCTATAGTCTAAACTCCTTAAAGGGGGTTATATAGGGGATTATATAGGGAACTTTTTTAGGGCTTATTAAGGGGGACACTAGGAGTTTAGACTATAGCTCACATGGGAATCTACTGACAAATACAAATGGTACAACCCTCAACTTCTCTAAACCCTTGATGCCTTGATCCTGAGAACCCTGAGTCCACCCTTGACACACGCAAAGACCGTGGGAGCCTTCATCTCGGCCGTGAACCCGAAAGCCGAAAGCCCGAAACCCCAAGGTGGATACTAAAAATCCTGCATGACCCTGATACCTTGGGAATAGTGGTACTATAGTATATTGAAGTCATGCAGGATTTCTAGTATCAACAGTATAGTTCAAGAGTTGGCATATTGAGGACTTTCCATCCTTGAGCTTGTCATCTTTAGCCTCCAAGTCAAAAAGTCCAGATCACATCACGAACTCAAAGTGAACTATAGTCTAAACTCCCAGCATTCCGCTTAATAACCCCTATAATACTCCCCTATATAACTTCCATAAAGGAGTTTAAACTTTAGCTCAAGTTGTCCTAATTCAAGACCAAAACGAGAGTACATAAGCCTTTCAGGAAGCTTTTGATGAGTTTTACCATAAATGGGGGGACCCAAAGCAGATCAAAAGATGCTCTAATTAACCCGGACCCTAGACCCTAAACCCTAAAATCTATACCCTAAACCCTTAACCCACAAAAAACGAGGCTGATTTCTGGACACCCGAATCTGAAACACACCCCTTAAAAGGGTTAGAACGTTGAGGGTTTTGAAGGGTTGGGGGGGTTGGGGTTTCTAGGCTTGAGGTAGGATACCACTATACAAGGATATTACCCTAAACCCTGAGCCCCTAAACCCTGAAAACCCTAATCCCTAAACCCTCAAGATCCGAGCAGCTGAATATTTGCCGCCAGAATCGTTTTTGCCTCCTGCAAGCAAACTGGAAGCTTTGTCAGATTCACTGTTAGGGTTCATGGGTGAGAGTGTATGGGTTTAGGGTTTAGGAGTTTAGGGTTCAAAATTCAGGGGCTAGGGTTCAGGGTTTTAGGGTTGAGGGTTCATGGTTCAGGGTTTATGGGTTTATGAGCTTTGGACTTCAGGTTTTAGGACTCTTGGGTTTAGGACTGCGAGCTTAGGATTTGAGTTCAAGCTTTCAGGTTTAAGGTTTCGAAGTTTGATGGCGCCACAGCAATTTCTGGTGATGTGCCAGGATCTTGCTTTTCAAGCTGTGAGATGCGGACATTCATGGCTTTAGAGTTTAGGGTTTATAGGGTTGCCCCGCAAAATAGCCGCGTCCTCAGGGTGTGGCGGGGATCTAAAGAAAGCGCTCACAACTTCTAAGCACACCCCAACGAGACCTAGCATTCTGGATTGATTTATGTGGATGTCGTTGCAGGTGCATAGGGTTTAGGGTTTAGGCCTAGCCCTAACCCTAAACTCCTACATGTAAGGCTTCGGTCTGCGGAACTGGGGTCCATGCAGCTAGGGGATATATGCTTGCTTCTCAAGGTAGAGGCACGCGGAAGCCCTGTCCCCCAAGTGTATAGGCTTTAGGGTCGAGGGTATAACCCTAAACCCTAAATCCTAAACCCAAAATTCTACATACCTACATGGACCTACACCCTAGGTTCTACATATCTACATGGATCGAAGCCCTAACTCCTACATACCTACATGGACCTAAACCCTAAATGCTATATACCTACATGGGCCTAAACTTTAAATTCTATATATACATATATACCTACATTGGGCCTAAACCCTAGAACCCTGAACCCTGAATCCTACATGGATCGCTCCCGGACTATACATACTACTGCCAACACCCTCGGCGCGGTAGCCTATGGACTGGCTATGCGGCAAACCCGATTTCTACTGTAGAGGTCTACGTTTAGGGTTTAGGATTTAGGGTTTAGGTTTAGGGCCCTACTGTAAGCCCTAAACCATAGGGTGTTTAGGGTGTCTAGGGTTTGAGATTTGGGGTTTAGAGTTTAGATGTCAGATTTAGGGTTTAGGGTTGGGGGGGTTAGGGATGCCCCCCCCCCTGAATACAGGAGAATCAAATGGAAAAAAATCTGGAAACCTCAATGGAAACTAGGTTACATGAGGGGTCTATCTAGGGCGAGGGTTACATAGGGGTTCTATGGAAGACTTCTGTAGGGGTGCTTACGGGGAAACTAGGAGGTCAGACCTTAAGTCATATAGGGCTTATGGCGAGTAAATACCAATGTTATGAACCCAGATTTCTTGTATACTCACGGTATGGGGTGCCTCAGATAGACCTCAAGATCATACTGGCAATGAGTGCTGCGCCTACAGTACCTTTGCTGGAGACAATCCTGCACAACCCCTTGAGTCTTTGGTATTGGGGCTCTGTACAATGATACCTCCTTCAAGCTTTCCACATCTTAGAGAGCATCAGACCTGTACCGTAAATCCCAAGCCCCAGGCAAAAACCCTAAACCCCAGACCCCAAACCTCAAACCTCAAACCCTAAACCCTAAATTGTACTTGTGCCCACATAGGTACCATATACTATAATTATACAAGGAGTTGGAACCATAATATTGGTAATTGTTCAGGCCCCTATAGTACAGAAGTCGGGTGTCAGTAATCTGAACGTCATTTCTGTTCTGGAGTAACCCGTGAGGGCCCAAAATACATCTGTTCCGTATTGGGACTCGGGTTGGCGTCTGGAGCACTGTCAAACCCGTCTACTGTCCTTTTTTAAGAAGGGTTTCCCAGAGGATCCATATATACGACAATTAGGGAATTGGGATTCATAATTCCCTCTATAGTATGAGATTTGGCGCCTAATTCCGCTACAGTTGTATATATGGACCCTCTGGGTTTTGCAGGCTTCCATCGTCTAAGTAGATACCGATACCCTTCACAATGCGTGTAGCTCTACGCCTGCAGTCATTCTGAATCACATCCTGGGCCTAGGCTGCCAACAAAAACCCTAAACCCTACAGACTACAGGATTCTCATTTCTGGGTTTCCCCAAAATCCCCATGCTGCGACTGTCCGATGATTTTAAGGACGCCCACCTGCATACGCCCTGAACTCTAAACCTATAATGCAAACCCTACCTCATGTATACCTCAGAGAGGTATGATCCCGAATGAGGACTCAAGGATTAGGGATTAGGGTTAGAAGGGCAAAAGGCAGTGTACAGTTCCGGGGTATGCACGCTTGAAGTTTGAATGCGCTTTCTGCATCACAGCTGCCCGCATGGTTCGTCTGGTGTCGCCTTATCTGGCTGCAAAGTTTGAACTCAGATTCTACAGTTCAGGCGTCTTGTTCTAATTAAAGGGGGCTCTAAAGATAGGCTAGGTTTGGGCACTAAGGTTTCTTATGTAGTTTTCTAAGTCAAATATCCGGCGGCTTTCACCTGTTAACCTTTGGGTATATGTAGGCTTCATGTTACCCAAGAAGGTCTGAGCCTTGTATAGAACCCCTATATATTCCATATAAGAATATCTACTATAGTTTCATACATATACTAAAATATAATGTGATACACTATATTTTCATCTAATTTTAATGTAGGTACAGTGTGAGAATGCAAGGAATTCAGTGCGCAGCATCCGCTAGGGTTTTTAGGGTTTAGGCTTTGGGGTTTAGGGTTCAGGGTTTGGGGTAAGGGTTTGGACAACGGACGTAGGCAACCCTTCCACAAAGGGATGGCGCGCAGCAACCGAAGAAGCCATAGATAGATCTAACTACATTCCCTAAGGATCCATGTAGGTATTACTTCTAGATTTTGGGGTCCAATGTAGGTGTTTCTAGACTTAGAGCCCTGAGGAATTATGAGGTAGTAGGAGCTGAATACGCAACTTTGTTCCTTAGACCTTCCTGCTCATAGGTATATGCGGAGCACAGGTCCCAACTCTGATGAGTAGGCTTCTGCCTGAACTATTCGCAGCGCTAGGGTAAAGACACCGACGAAAAGAAAACCTCAACCCAGGCAACTGCCATCTTCCAAGCCTGCCTTACAATTACCCTCATTTGGTGACCCGAAGCCCTGGGTCATGTCCCTGTCAATCTTCAGAAGCAAGCTAAGAAAGCAATAATCACCCTTTCTTAGCCTCACAAATCCCTACACCCAATATTGGTGAGGGGTATGCTGCTCTACCGATGTTCAATGACTACCACTCTCTCCGGTTTAGGGTTTAGAATTTATGGCACTTACCCTGAGGCCTAAACCCTAAGACCCTAAGCCTGAGGCCCTCAGGTCATCGTGTGCTTGAGTACTGCCAGCATTGGGGCCCAAACGGGTTCCGGTTATATACTGGTGCCCTCAAAACTCTCGTCCCCAATAACCAGGGCTAAAACAGTTTAAACTCTATTATAGAGACCCACAAAGGAAGCCCAAAAAGTTTGACGTTCTTCTATAGGCTAAGTAAGCAATAACCCTCATCGATAGTCCCCTAATAACCCCTATATAACCCCCTAGGGCGCTATATAAGGCCCTCTTTAGGGAGTTAAACCCTAAACCCTAAACCCTGAACGCTAAGTATGAAAATGTTTGTAGCCCGTTTTCAGAATCGACTTTCCCGGAGTTACATACTTTGGCTTGAAGTTGCACACTAGTCTTGGGCAACTAACCCTAAACCTCACCCTAAGGGTCCAAGGACCCAAATAATAGGGTTGTAGGGCCCAGATACCATTGATAGTATAGCATTTGGGTCCTGAATCCCTATTATTTGGGTCCTTGGGCCCTTAGGGTTAAACCACAAGCCTTACACCCTTTGCCCCAAAAGCTGAACCCTCATAAACTCTAGTTACCAAAACAAGCCGGGTACCTTAGCCTGAAAATGACTAACGTGTACCCAAAATCGATATAGCCTGCTGGCATACTTGGGACTCCAATCAAGCCTATATGTCTGGGCTGTAGGCTTTAAGGCATATCCCTATGTAGTCCTATATTACCTGTAGAACCCCTTGAAAGGATTGCCTACTAACCATGAGACCCTAAGCCCTAAACCTCAAACCCCAAACCCTGAACCGCAAACCCTGAACCACTTTATCTGTGTCTAGGAAAAGCCTACATACCGTCGGATAACCCCGACAACTCCCTTCAAAGAATACTTTGGACAGTAAACACCAAACCCTGCAACACAAACCCTAAGCCCTACACCCTAAGCCCTAAACCCCAAACGCCAAACCTCAAACCCCTAAGCCCTGAACCCTAAACCCCCACACCCTATACCCTTAAGTATAGCCAAGCCACGCTTGATTAAGGCCCACTGGGCTTGCAGGCAGTTTCTGGGCCTCTTTGACTGGCCGAAGACCTGCATAGAAGGGTTTAGGGTATAGGGTTTAGGGCCAGGGTTTCTGCAGGGTTTACCTAGAAACCCTAGTTACCCATAATAGTGGGCTTGGGGTTTAGGGTTTAGGGTTAGTTACCCATAATAATGGGCTACTTTAACCCAATGTGGTAGGAACTTAGGGGAAATTAGATTACAATTATGGGCTACTGGCTTCTAGGCAGTTTGGTGTTTAGGGCTTAGGGTTTAGGGATTTAGCATATGGGGTTTAGGGTTTTTGCTTTCAGCCTGCGCGGTTTAGGGTTGCAGGATATGGCGTTTGGGGCTTAGGGTTAGCAGGATGGGCCATTTGAACCCCTTAAACCTCCTCAAGCCACCACAATCGATCCATGCACGTAGGGGTCCTGATAGGCTATTTTGAGGACTTGTAGCCCGTGAGGGGGAGAGCTTCGGGTTCCCGAGATCAAAAGCTATGGAGACCCAATTCAGGATTACATAGGCACGCTAAACCCTAAACCCACAGGGGATAGCCTTCCTGGGTGAGAAACACTCAAGGATGGGGAAACGTGTCAGGGTTTGGGGGCGTCTTGGGGTTTGGGGGCTTTTGGGCTCAGGTTTTGGCGCTCCCGGGTTCAGGGTCCTGAGCTAACGTCTTATGATTCGGGCTCACAGTTTGGGATTTTGGGGTCGTTCGGTACCATGCAACACAGAGCAAAAGCGCGACTGTACTTTGTCACGGCCCTATCTGTTCAACACGCGGAAAAAACTCAGCTCTTTGGAAGTTTTCTGCTCTTTGTGAGACTTGGGAACAGGATTCGCACCAAAGCTGCACTCCTAAATGGTTCACCCTAAACTCCATAGACCCTAAATCTGAAACGTCTCCCTGACAACGGTTCAGCCTTGAGATCTGCAGTTGGAATGTGTTTTCATTAGATTGGCCGCGCGCTTTCGGGTCTTAGGGCTTGTGGTTTAGGATTTAGGGTTTAAGCTTTAGGGGTTTAGAATTTTGCTCTGCAACGGCTGTATTTCAAGGCTTCCGAGCAGAAAGTCCCTGTCTGCATCTCGAAATACACGGCGTATAGTTTGGATCACTCACCTTTACTCTGAGGGTCCAGGCACAGGGTTTGGGCAAGTAATCATATGATTAGTAGGTACTTGGACCGTTAGGGTTACGAAGACCTATTGTAGTAACACTTATTGTCAGGGGGACTGACCTAACGTATACTGCAGTTGGCACCCCAGAAGCGCAAATAAATTGAACACATGTAGTCTTAACCTACCATTGATGAAGGGAGTGACAACAAAATCTTCCCGCCGGGCCAGAAAAGTCCGGAAGGCTACTTTAAACTTTCAAACGAAAATCTACACAAGCTCGATGGCGCCCGAGGATATACCGATTTGAACAGATTTCCTTCTAGATTCTGCTTATCCTACAAGGGCTACTACTTAGTCCTACGCCGACCGCCCTCGCTTAGTATCGCGCACCCCTTCTGCGTAGACCAAACGTGCAAAACAAGTTTTTCGTGGGGGTGGGTTACGATTGGGGCGCCGACATTAGCCTGCTTGAAATCAAGCCTTTCTGGGCTCCCGCGAAAACTATCAAGGAACTTCAATGACACTAGCATGCGCGCAGTAGAACGACACCCAAGTTCCTATACCGTGACCCGAAGCCAAGCTTTCATCGTTGCAACTTGCTGGAGGATGTGACAACACAGGTGTTGGCACCTTGCCGTTGATGTTCGGATCCGACTCTTCTGTGCTGCTTTCCTTGCCAACGGAGTCTAGGGTTTACCTAGAGAGCCTAGTTACCCGTAATAATGGGCCACTTTAACCCAAAGTGGTAGAGAATGTCGGGGAAAGTTGCCTATAATTCTAGGTAACTGGCTTTCTACGTAGGCTTGAGTCTGCCTAAATAGTAGTTTTATCCCAATATAAAACCCCCATATGGCCCTAATATGACACCAGTATATACCTAGAAAACCAGTTACCCATAATCATACGCAACGTCCCCTAATTTCCTCTTACTGTGGGGTAAAGTAGCCCATTATTATGGGTAACTAGGCTTGCTAGGTAAACCTTGGAGGAACCTTGGACCCTAAACCCTCAACTCTAAACCTTAAACCCTAAACCTTGAAACCCTGAACCCTTCTACCTTCTAACCCTAAGATAAGCCCAATATAACCGTAAGATAACCCCAACATATCGGGTTTAGGGTTTAGGGTGGCTACTGTTCAAGACTTTCAGGGTCAGGGATGCCAAAGATCAAGGTGCTTTCAACACACGTGCTTTGGTTTTGTGTATTACCTAGGGTTCGGGGGTTTTGGGTTTAGGGCTTAGTATTACCCACATGGAAAGACAATGGACACTACTATAATAGGGCATATATTGGGGTATATTGGGGGTATATTGGGGCTATATAGGGATAATGGAAAGAAAATGGATACTACTGGGATTATATAGGGTTATATTGGGGTTAGAGGGCCAGGCCTGTTACGGCTTGTTGAGCTGCTTAGTTGTGGGGTCAAGAAAACTGTCGACGGCGTTGGACTTCAACTTGCGGAAACGGTGGCTCAACGTTACCGAAGAAGGTCGCCACAAGTGCCTCGCGCGGTACATCTTCTCAGCGCTTGCAGGCATCTCGGGTCTCATCCAAATTTAAACTTGGCTTGGTCAGGCTGACCTTCCACACACGCCCATCCAGCGAAGGCAGATCTGCCATCCTGGTGGTGGATGGTCAGGTTCTCTGGGAGGCCCCGATGTTGTCCAGACCAGAAAAGCAGTAGAAAGAAGCAGCAAAAATGCCGCGAAGCTGTGGTGTCGAAAGCCAATTGGATGTATGGGGGCTTAGTAAGTAGGTCAATAGGGATAATTGGGGTTATTCTATGGCATATATATATATATATAGAGGGAAGATTAACCTACATACTAGGTCCCCATGACGCTCCAAGTACACTACGCAGGCATCTTGAATACCTGAAATGCGCATGAGACATCATACCCTTTTTGTATGCATGTCTTCCAGACCCTAAACCCTACCCCTAAAACCCTAAACCCTCAACCCTGAACCCTAAATTCCCACCCGGCCTGCTTGGTGGTCAGACACTGAAGACACACGTCAGGCTTTACACCCGTACTGGGCAAGACAATGGGAGGACACCTGGAGGCCCCTGGAGGCCCCTGGAGGCCCCGCCTGCGACGGGCCCACCATGATGTTTACAAGAGAGCAAACGCAGCAAGACGTGGGAATTGAGGGCGTAGCCCTAAACCCTAACAAGAAGTAATTTGGGTGGTAGCCTTTGATGTCTCACAGCGGGTGGGGGTTTTGAAGAAAGCCCAGCTTTGATGGCTTCTGGGCAACATCCACGAGGCTCGCTGGGCGCAGGATGTGCCGCCACCCACAGATCCCTGGAAGTGGGGTGGTGCCATCGGCGCATGGATACTCAGCCCTGTGCAGGGAGACGCCCTAAACCGCAAACAATGAACCTTAAACCCTGAACCCTGAACCCTAAACCCTAGACCCGAAGATGACAAGCTAGAGCATAATTTCTTGGGGGATTCAGGCAACAACCCGAGGGTTGTCTTGATGCAGGCAATTTCCTACAAGCCCTATTAGGGTTTAGGGTTTAAGGTGCAGGGTTTAGGGTTTGCCAAGTTTGCCTTTTTGGGTTAAAATAGCCCATTATTACGGGTAACTAGGCTTTCTAAGTTGGCCTTTAGGTTCACTGGGCAAGGTACCATGCCCTGTGCTGGAAGTTTTGGTGCTGCACATGGTTCTGGCTTCTTGTTTCCCAACTTGCCAATCAAACAAGTGTGAAGACAGTTTTCCCTCGTAGAAAATATTTGGACTCTCTGAAAAAATACCACTGTACTGCGCCACTCCCAAATCCTATTCCGGTGCTTTCAAGATCCACATGAAGGCTCCAAGCAGGGTGGTTCCTTCCCTTTAAGTCGCGTAGGGATTTCTGGTTTTAGGGTTTAGGTTTTTGAGGTTTAAGGGTCTAGGGATTTGAGGGTACCCTACTTGAAACTGCTTCGGGACCAAGGACTGCATGGTGATATAAACGTGAACCTGAAGGACTTATACAGGTATACTTCGGGTCATGCAGGATTTGGCCCATCAGCAGTGGTAGGTCAATCCAAAGGGTGGTACTGTTTGGGGTAGGGGTCAGACTCGACCCTAAACCCTGAAGCGTAAGTGGTTCTCCACCAGCTGATAGCATAATGTGCATCCGCAGGGACCCTGTAGGGTTTAGGGTTTAGGGTTCCGGGTTTAGGGATTAGGGTTTAGGTTTTAGGGTCCAATCCCTAAACCCTAGACCCTAAACCCTAGACCCTAAACCCCAAACCAATAATACCTAAACCCTAACCCCTAAGCCCTATTAGTGGGTAGATGCCGTCCTTATCAAAACAGGCGAGGCGCACTTGACCAAAACAGGGCTGTGGGGTATAGTATACTGCAGCTAAGGGATCAGAAAAGCCCTTCGGGTTTAGGGTTAAATGTAGGTAATATGTATTGACTGCAGGGCCCAATGTAGGCATTCTTTGTATACTTGGATCCTCAGGAATCCTCAGGGGGAACTATACAAGGTTTTTCTTGCAAGGGAGGAGTAGGGATTGTTGTTCAAACTTCTACTTTACTGAGTCACTCAACCCCATGGTCCGAAAACCCGTACCCTGAACCCTAAAACCCAGAGGGCCAAAACAGCCTCCTCGTCCGACGATTCGTCTGAATCTTCGAGCGCCATCTCCTGGAGAAGCAACTCGAGGGTACTTCAAAATCAAACAGTAGATTGTCGTAGGTATTGAGCGAGGATCATAAGGTCTCAGGATTGCATGTAAAGACATTTTGGAAGTATGAGGTACTTACTTGAGAATCAAACAGTAGGTTGTCAAACGTAGCTACCATCTATCCCAGAGGGCCCAAATCATTTTAATCAGAACAAACCTGATATCTGGATCCTGGTATCATGCGGGGGTATACTCCCGAATTAGGGGATATTTGGCTATTGCCAAGGAGACATTGCAAGGAGCATACATTTGACGACCCATTCTGTAGATACCGGTGTGTCGCACGCTACCGCATCTACTTGGAAGCCCATGGGACTTAGTAACTACGTATAACTGGGCGTTTAACCCTACTTATTATACTTGGGGTAACCCTCTTACATCCATTTAGGGGGATTATAAGTAGGGTTATACGTCCAATTATAAGTAGTTACTAGGTCCCATGGGCCTCCAAGTAGCCATGTACAGGGACCAGAGGGAGGGTTCCAAGGGTTGCTTTCAAGATAAGGTTTAGTAAGCTTTAAGGGTGGGGTTCTCAAGGCACTGTGACATCTTGGCCGGACTCCAGGACCCTACGCACACGGTGACGGACTCGTATCAAAAGGGGAAATCGTGATTTCGCCATAGGCAATAGGAAAACCGTCATTTCCGTCACATGAATCTGATTCATGCAGAAAGGAGTAAAGAGACTGTTCTCAATAGAGGGTCAGAAAACACTGCGCCTGCCAGTCAATTTGAAGATGATACGTAGAGAGAAGCTGATTTACATGGCAGGCGCTGTATTTCGGCTTCTTGCAGGGCTTTGCAGCAGGCATGTCGTGAGCAAGATTTCTCAAAACATGTGTTATTTTTGAACCTCAAAAACCGGTGCTTTAATGGGCATAGGGAACAGCCATGACTTGTTTGGTGTAGAGATGCAAAAGTCCAATTTCCCGGTAATTAGGAAATATGCATTACATAACATTGGGAATCCCTAGTACGATTTTAAACCATATTCCCTAATCAAGGGAAATCGGACTTTTTAGGGAGGCAGTTCGTTGAGGCAGCAGGGCTGTCTTTTTCAGCCGGCCAATTCCAACCAGTTGTTAACGCAATCCTGTTCAAAGACTGCAGCAGGTGCAAAGCCAATCGTGAAGCAAAACTGCCTGTACTGGCAGAGAGCTTCCAGCACAATATGAACGGAATTATGGATTGGGCATGGATGCTCTGGTCACCGCATCCTCTTGGAACACGAAAAGAATTATG
>CAJNIZ010003280.1:16175-40833 GCA_905231905.1 Symbiodinium pilosum | reverse complement strand
TACACCTTTTGGAGACTCAGGGTGGGCTTGCAAGGAGGGTGGGTCGCGTGCCGACGGAGTCTGTTCCTGGGTTTTGGCATTCTTGGGCAGGAGCATGTGATAAAGGTTACAGTGGGGCTTGCATTGCTTGGCGATGTTGTGGTGATATCACGCATGGTGATCCACTGCTCTTTGACTTCGAATGCAGAAATGGGGTCTGCTGTGGGCGACGGGGTGGCCAGTTGTCTGGAGCCTGTAGGCTTACAGACACTGGTCATGCGCCGACGGAGCCATCACTTCTTTTGTGTGTGGAGCACTGTGGAGCTCTGCCTTTTTGTCAAGGGCGACGGGGTGGCCAGTTGTCTGGAGCCATACGGCTTACGGACTCTGGTCATGTGCCGACGGAGCCTTTGCTAATCTTCATTGGGGCTTGCAATGATGCCGCTTGGGACATTGTTTCGCGGCATATTGTCTGGGATGCTTTTCATCATTTGGTGCACAGAGAGGGTGTCTATTTGGATTTTGGCTTCAGGACTGGCAAGCTGACCGTAAGAGTCAGGCAGCTGTTCGACTGGCTGGGACCTGGCGAGGACTTCCTTTGCGCACTTCAAGCACAGATGCAGTTTTCTCTGTTTCTGTTTGGCGAAATCACTGGGGTTCATCCTGGGAATTCTTGGCGATGCAATGTTGTTCTTCCTCCTTGTTTGAGTGGTGGCCCTTTGAGTACACAGCGTCGCACAGTTTTTCCCTTCACTGCGGCTATATGGTTCTTTGATAGCGATGCAGTGGCTACAGTTTTCTTTTCATTTGCTGGGACATTGGGGTTCTGGTCTTGCGGTACCATGCCTTGGTACTATTTCATTGAGATTGACGACGACTTTGCAATCTTTTTCAGTTGCTTTGGAGAAGATGGGCCTTTTCGACTGGCTGGCTCGCTTGTGGGCCTTCAACGGCAAATTCTGCTGCCAGTTGTGTCCATGCTCTCTAATAGTTCTTCAACGACGTCGTCTGTTTCAGTTTCGTTTTGCGCAGCAGCGCGGGAGAGGCAGTGTGTCAATGCCTTACTGGCTTCCAGTATTGCTCGAGAATATGCTTCTGGTCTGACACCTCGGCCTGGGCAGTGGGGCGCACAGCCGTGCACACAACGCCCTTTTTCCTTTAATGGTACCTGGCTGCATACTTTTGGAGCTGATTTGGAACATTTTCTGGCGGGCATCGTCGTGGACTTTGTCTTCTGGTTCAATATTGTTTCAGTTGGTCTTGGAGTTTCGATGGGGGCGCTTTGCAGATCTGGATGCATGATTCTGCTTTGTTACCTGTGCAGGCTCCTCCTGTTTGGTCTGAGGTTGAAAGGCGGGACTTGCAATTGTGACAATCTCCTGAGGGCCGCTCGCTCCTCAACCGCAGCAGTCCCTTGGCGGCTTGGTGGTGGATTGGTGGCTTTCTCGCCGAGACTTCTCACAGGAATGGCAGTCCCCAAGAAGAAGAACCGCTTCTCAGCTGGATATTCGGCCGATTTGTATATCCTGCTTCTTCTTGTGGCAGCTCTGTTTGGTTCGGCTGATGCAGCTAACTCACGGTCTCCAGCTGGACAGCTACTGAATTTCCAATGCCTCCGTTACACCCGGCATATCTCCCTGATAGAGGTCTGCTAGCGGACCCTGACGTTGCGGAGGAGTTTGTTCCGAACCCTTGGGTTCTCAATCCGCCCCAGGAGGTTTATGTGACTCGGGCGTATAAGCTCTATGGTTATGGCCACCAACCAGAATATTACAGCTGCACAACTACACAAGCAGCGACAGCGCAGCGATGTCTTGAGCTTCTTGAACCAGATGTCGGTGCTTGCCGCACAGGAGGTCGCGGAGCACTTCATTTTCTACGTGGTCCAGCTGTGATAGACGAGCTCCAGGCGCAGTGGATCCCAGATTGGGTCCTTAGCTCATTGGGGCGGCTGGTCATAGTGGATCCGCTCTCTTGGGGCTCACACCGTTCCAAGTTTACATTCAAGATGGGATCGCTACACACCAGCGCATCAATCGGATTTTGCCTGAACTGGATGGACAAGAATATTACATATCCGTTCCGTCACAGGAGGCTGAGCCATTGGCATTTGAGGGCTATCAGTCCCGGCTTATCCTGGACCACGGCGACGTGATCCACCTGACACCTGACCCTGCACCTCCGCACACTGTGCAGGACATTCAGTGGTCGTTTGCTCACTTTCCCGAATGGTCTCTCACTGAGTTTGCAGATGGGTATGACGAACCGCTTGGAACGACTAGCATCCTGGTGCTCTCCGGTAGAGAAGCTGTGCTCTTTGAGACCATCGCGGGGGAGGATGATGCCGAGCTCACAAGGCGGATCTGCGATGAGTTTGGACTCAATTCAGGGGATACTTCCATTGTCCGTCCGAGCGTGCCCTTCGAGAGGCCGATGTGTTACCATCATTTCTTGGCGGACATCGTTTACTTTCTTGATAGGCCGCTCGTTGATACTGAGATTGTGGTATTTGTCGACTCACGCCCTGTCCTACAGACTTTCTCTGCTGTGCGCCTTAGACATCCGAGCATACCTGTCGGGGAGGCTATTGAGCTCTTCAACATTCGGGTCGAGGCCATTGAGGGCTATCGGCTTTGGCTGAAAGGCGGCAGCAAGCGTCGTGACTGCCTTGTAGCGGAGCACAGAGAAACCTTCTGGGTCAAGTTGGAAGAGCAAGAGTTTGAATATACATCAGACGATGACTCTGTTGACTCAGACAGCAGTTCTGATGATGACAGCTCCAGCGATGGGAATGGTCAAGACGAAGCTCCTGAGGCCGACTTTGTTTCTGCTGAAGTTTCTCCGGGGCCGGAGGTCAGCCAAGGAATGGAGAACTCCCAATCCCGGGGTTCGAATGCATGCGGTGGAGCTGATGATGCCACGACTCATCATGACCATGCTTGTTGGGCATTACAAACATGGCAGTCTGTTGTCAAGTGGAACCGAGCTTTCAAGCAAGATGTCTTTGTACAAGGCAGGCACGGGGACACCTCTGACTACACGGCTGTTGATTCTTCTGCGCGGTTCACTGCAGCCAGCACCTTCAGCGACTCGCTTGTCAGGAAAAGATCTTTCACCTTTTGTGGTAAGGCTTGGTTGTTCGGGACTACTTTCCTTGCACAAGTAGATTGCTTGCAAGCCGCCTGGGTTTGTGACATCAGCGCTGACTCGGCATGCAGTGACATTTTCCTCACTGATATTCCAGTTTGGGAAGGTGATATTGAAGATCAGTGCAGTTTTGACAGCTGCCTTGCCTCTTCTACACGCTTTCAGATTGGTGCATTAGTCACCCTCCTCGAGGAAGCCAAGGATGAGGGATTCGACCTGGTTTGTCAGTTTGTTTCTGGGGTATTAGACGCTTCGTCCAGTAAGGGATCTACAAGTGTTGCTCCTGTTCAGCTCTCCCTGGATGCGACCATCCCATGTAGTCCTTTTCAGTCTGCCGTCCTGGAACTGCAGAGTCTACTGCCAGAACGGAGATACATCGATTTTGCTGCGTGGCAAGATTGGCTGGACTGTGACCTGCAGGCTGTACATGGGGCCTGTAGGGCGTGTCCTGCTATTTGGGATTGGCTCTCCAGCTTTGGTTCATGGTATGATCCTTTTGATCCCGAAGCTGTGCATATTTACACGGACGGCTCCACTTGCTCGGCAGGATCAGGGACTTCGGCCTCCGCAGCGTGGGCTTTCAATGTCTGGGCCCTAGAGGGTACGAGGCAGGCGTACCTTGGGCACTCATTTGGAGCCACTGTGCAAGAGGGGTCGCCCTTTCACCTTGGAGAATCAGAGAAGAATGCCCTGACCAGTGAACAGCTGGCCCTGGCCTGGGCGCTCTGTTGGACAATTGAAGCGTCTTGCGCTTTCAGACACGCCAGCTTTGTATTTCACTTTGATAATCAGACAGCTGGCTTTGGCGGATTCGGCAGTTATAAATTGCCATCTGATGACAAGACCTTTCAGCCCACGCGGTTGTCACATAGCGTCGCGGTGCTGCGACACTGCGCTCAGGTTGTTTGCACTGTCATTGGGAGGCATGTTCCGTCACATTCGGGCTTTGCGGGTAACGAGCTTGCTGATGTCCTTGCCAAATTTGCCAGCCGGCATCGTGAATCAGATGAGATCATTGTCAGGCCATTTTGGCCCAGTCTCATTGCTAAACATGAGCTTTCGGAATGGGCATGGCTGGCCCTGTGTCAGCAACAAGACCTTCCTGCCCTCAGTGCCTTTGAGACTGAAGCTCACAGGTTGTTCCAGGAAACTGCGGCTAGACCTTTCACGTTCTTTGCTTCCGGACCAGGACAGACGGAAGATCGTGATCCCAGTCAATGCTGCATTGGGGTACAACTGTGTCTCTGTACTCTCAATGTGCTTTCTTTGCGAGAGTATGACGACCTCCCACAAGGTTTGGCTGTGGTTGGCAAGAGGGCTCTGCTCAAGCAACAATTTCTACACAAGCAGTTGCACGTTGTTGCTCTACAGGAGACTAGGACTCAAGGCGATTGCATGCAGCCCGATGCTGATTTCGTCATGCTCCATTCTTCGTGTGACTCACAAGGCTGTTTTGGGTGTGCTCTCTGGCTGAACAAGACCCTGCCTGTCGTTGTGGCGCAGCAGCAGGTCCATTACTTCACGAAGGATGTTTGCACTGCGCTGGCTGCTGAACCGAGGTTATTGGTAGTCCAAGTTGATCTGCCAGGCTTTTCTGTCACCTTCGTTTCAGCTCATGCACCGTATGACGGTCACAAGTCACAGGGTGCAAGCGATTTCTGGAGAGACGTTGAGAGCATTGCTTCATCCAGGCCTTCAGGGGCACAGTTAGTTGTTCTTGCCGACAGTAACGGGCATCTTGGGTCGGTTGTTTCTAGTGCTGTTGGCGATGCTGGGGCTGAAAGTTAGAACCACGCTGGAGCCAGCTTTCATGCGTTTTTGATAAGCTGTGGTCTGTGTGTGCCTTCCACATTCGGCAACTTTCACTCCGGGCGGCACCTTACCTGGAAGGTCGGCTCCACTGCTGGACATCGGCTCGATTACATTGCAGTTCCCGAGGAGTGGACTTTGGGCGAGATATCCTCTTGGGTCTGGCATGACTTTGATCATCGGCACGATGTTGATGATCATCAGCCTGTTCTACTTTCCTGTGACTTGGTGCGCAGGTCCCCACACAAGGGCGCAAGGGTCACTTTCAGAGCGCCCAGGCCGAAAGCAGATGACGATCCTGGGCAACTACAGTGCTTCGGCTATGCTGTTGAGACCTTGCCCCGGGTTGACTGGAGTGTTGATGTTGATTTGCACTATGCGGCCTTTGTCAAGTCCACATTGTGGTGCTGGTCTGAGACAGTGCAGCCAGTGCGGCGCAGGCGCAGCAAGCCCTTTGTTACAGAGGATACTCTTGCCACTATCGATCATCGCAAGCAAGTCAGGAGGTTCATTGCTTCTGAAGCTGAAGCATTGGCACAGACTCGCAAACTTGTCGGCTTGTTTGCGTTTTGGCTGGAGTGGCAACACGCCCAACCGACTGGCTGTCAATGGCGATTTCTCAAGCAGGAGCTCCACAGGGGGCGTTGTCATGTTGCTTTCGCAGTTGGCATCATGGGTCGACTCCGACATTCCCTTCGGAAGGCTATTCGCAGTGACAGGGCGGCCTATCTGAGGCGCCTTGCTGATGAAGTTGCAGGTGCCACGTTGCAGCAGCCTAAGCAACTTTTTGCCGCTGTTTACAAGGCCTTTCCTATTGTCAAATCCAAGCGCCGGAGCGGTTTCTGCCCGCTTCCTGCGGTACTTCTGGAGAATGGCAAGAGAGCTGGGAACGTTGAAGAACGCATGCAACGTTGGACTGAACATTTTGCAAAACAGGAGGGCGGGAAGATAGTTTCAGCCTTGGAGTATGACCGTGAGGTACAGTTGCAGTCTCCTTGTCCTGAGAACGCTCCTGCTTTTGACATTCGATGTATTCCCAGCCTCCTTGACATTGAGCAAGATATGCTGCGTCTCCGTAATGGCAAGGCCGCTGGTCCTGACTTGATCACTGCCGACTTGCTGAAGCTCAATGTTCCCAATAGTTCTCGGCGCTTGCTGCCAATCTTCGCGAAGGCTGCACTTGCTTGCAGGAAGCCCATTACCTTTAGAGGTGGTTGCCTCATCACACTTGCGAAGAAAGCCTATGCTAGCTTGAAATGTGCTGACTTTCGCAGCATCATTCTCTCCAGTGTGCCTGGCAAGCTTCTTCATAGATCGTTGCGGCGACGGCTCTTGCAGCCGCTGAGCGAAGTTGCACTTCCACTACAAGCCGGTGCTCTGCCTGGCGCCTCTCCGGAACTTCTGGCATTATATTTGACAGCCTTTCAAAGATGGGCTCAGTCCTCTCAACAACATTGGGCCGTTGCTTTCTTTGATGTCAAGCAGGCGTACTACCGGACCTTGAGGCAGTTAGTGGTTGATTGTGACAGTGATGCTGGAGTTTGCAGAATCCTGTATGATCTAGGTCTACCTACGCAGGCGACAAGAGAACTTCGTGATTTGCTTCACAAGGCAGCCACTACTTCGCCCCTGGCAGGGAGGGAGCATTTGTCTGCGACGCTGAGAGATCTGCTCACTGCAACGTGGTTCAAGTTTGAAGCTTCTGAGTTGATAGCGGTGACTCACAAAGGCACTAGACCCGGCGATCCTGCAGCTGATGTACTTTTTGCCTTTACATTGTCGGCACTTTTCAGGTCCATTGACGCAGGTCTTGAAGCTCTGGGGCTTGTTGACAGTTTGCCAACCGTGCGGCAAGATCCTCTTGTGCAGGGATTTGACCCGGATCCCCGTCTCCAGTTTGTGAGCTGGGCTGATGATTTTGCCAGGCCTTTCATTGCGTGCTCTTCTACAGACTTGGTTGACAAGGTTCGTAGAGCCACAAAGTGCTGCACAGAGAGGGCCTCCGCGTGTGGTATTGAGCTGACATTTGGTGCTGACAAGACGGCAGTGGTCTGTGGTGCGTGCACGATTAGGCTTTTAAGCGACACTGGGGCTGTGTTTCAGCGTGAGGGCGTTGGCTTCTCTGATGATGTTGCTGGCAAATACTGTGTTCTGCCGGTGGTCCATGCGTATAAGCATCTTGGCGGAGTTTTCAGTACTTTGGCCAAGCCCGACCTTGAGATCTTCATGCGCAGAGCTGCGGTTTTTGGACCCTTGCGGCCGGTGCGGGCCAAACTTTTTGCCAATCGCTCTGTGCCGCTGTCTACGCGGCGTACTCTCCTGTACGCACTGGGGATTTCGCGATTTATCCATGGGTCTGGAGCATTACATCTGAATCAGAAGGGCCATCAGAGGACCTGGAACTCAGCGTACATCAACATTTGGGCGCATCTTATACCCCGTGTACTGGGAGGTAAGCCGCACAGCTTCCAGGTTCTCTCAGTTTCTAGAGCTCCGCCACCGCACCTCTTTCTTGCTTTGCAAAGGGCGGCTCTTCTTGTCAGGTTGGTCTCAAGACAGTTCGCTGCGATTATTCACATGCTTCAACTTGAATGGGAGGCCGCTACTGGGGAGTCTTGGCTGGCGCAAGTGCTTGGAGACATTCCAGTGGTTGCTCAGTGGGTTCAAGCAGCGAGTAATCTGGTACACAATTGCTCGCCTTTGCATGAGCTGTGTCGGCAAAGCGCACTGTGTCCAAAGTGGTGGCCATCGGTCATTCGGCAGGCTTTCAAAGAGTATGCTGCCGATGTTGCAAAGTGGAAGGCCCAGCCGCGGATATTCTCTGTCCCGGATGGCGGCGACTTCAAATGCCATCTATGCCAGGACAGTTTTGCACAGAGAAGCTTCCTGGCAGTTCATTTGGCACGCAAGCATATGCTTTTTGCCCCAGCTCGCCACTTCGCACCGCATCGACAGTGTGTGGCCTGTCTGCGAACTTTTGCTACTGTAATGTTGACACAGTCACATCTTCGTCGGAACCCCAGGTGCTTGAGGCGGGCAGCTTGGCTGATGGATCCGTTGGGCCTGGAAGCCATTCGTGAGGCCGAGTGTGTGGACAAACAGGATCGTCGGAAGATCCAACTGGGCGCGTGGCAGAGGCAGGGCCTTACCTCTGGTGTCCGACAGGGCGAAGGTCCGCTCAACGTTACCACTGTCGATGTTGAACGTTGCCCTGAAAACTTCTCGATCACTGTTGTTGCTCGGCACTTTCGACCCAGGGAGGGTGTTGCTCTATGGGTGGAGCAATACATCTCTGGTTCGACTCGTGCGGGGCCGCGCCAGACGGCCGCTTGCTGGTGGCACTGCAAGCCTTCCCTGCAGAATTCATTTTGCAAGTAGTTTTTTGATTCTAGCAGGCGCTCGCAATAAGTGACACAGTTATCTGCTCGCAAAGTGGACAAAAGTGGTCCTCTTATATTCCTGTTCTACCACTATTACAACGTAGGGGGTTTCAGCAGATTGAAATAGGCTTTCAACCCGAGAAGCCAGCAAAAGGAAATCCTCCCCTTCTTATTAACTAGTGCATATTTTGGGGGGGGAAGCCGCCCCGAAAATCAGCCCCAGTACTACTTGCTATTTACGAATCAAGGAAGGATCTGAGAACCTTAATTAGCTTGAGGGGCCAGACCCTAAACCTCAAGGCCTGAGGCCCAAGCCCTATGGTCTAAGCCGTGAGCCCTAAGCTTTCAAGCGGCCGTAAGCCATGAAGCGTAAACACCACGCCTTTGCTCTAGTGAAACTTAAACCTAACTCCAAAACCTTTAAATTTAGAGTTCAGGGGGACGGGGTTTTATATTAGAGGCAAGCGATCTTAAGTCCAGGCCTTGGCATTTGCCACTGCCGTGTCCGTGCTGGCCCTTGTGAAGGCGCCTTGGCGTCGGGCCTCCACAAGCTCTCGCTGGGTATCTGCGAGGTCGTCCCGGGCACTTGCGAGCTCGCGCTGGCTATCTGCGAGGTCTTGCTGGGCACGTTCGAGCTGTTGCCTCAGGTCTGGTGCCGCAGCCACGACGGCAGGCCTTCTCCGGCGAAGCGGCCTCTCTTCCGCCACCTCGCGTTCTCCGCTGGACCCGCAAAGGGATAGATGATATTGGGCCAACATCACAACAGAAGATCCCCAAACCCTAAACCCTAAACGTTGTTCTACATACTTCAGACAAGCTACATGCTGAACCCTAAGCTGCATCTACTGTTCAGGCTCCCTCCGGGTTTGGGCGAGTGTAGGTCCTCATTGAATCATATGAGTAGCCCTGACTCATAAAAACAAAATCAACATGACACCTAAACCCTAAACCCTAAACCCTAAATCCCATGTTCAGTGCATCCCTACAACCCTGAACCCTGAACTCGTGTGACTCGAAGAAGGAAAGCTGGACACTCAACTGTGAGGGTTTAGGGTTTACTTGCAAACCCGAAGCTAACTCTGCATCCTAAACCCCTGGTCAACCCTAAGCTACATCTGAATCCGAAACCCTGTACATCCCTGTACATGGTTTAGGGGTAAGGGCCCCAACCCTGAGCCCAAAATTAAGCCAATGGAAAACCGTAACTGTGGTACAGGTTTGGGGCAGTGTATGAGCCATGGTCTAAACTCGGAGTATTATGAGGGTTATTAAGAGGCGTACAAGGAGTTTAGGTTATAGCTCATATGAATATTGGGCACTTGGATTCTTTGTGTAGCTCCAGAAAGCTATTTATGCTATTGCTGGATGGACAAGGTCCCAAAAATTCTGAACTCAACCCTAAACCCTAAACCCTAAACCCTAAACCCACTCAACCTCCGCTGTGCGCTCGAAGCCACATCAATGTAAACGCGTTGTACGAGTCGAGCCCGCTCAGGGGCTCGTCCTTGTATTGTTGGCTTGCCGTTAAGGAACCCAGAGGGTCCATGTACCCAATAATTAGGTACTTGGGGATTGGGTAATAGTAATTATATAGTACAGGTTTTGGGTAAGTATATGATTATTAGGTACTTGGACCCTTAGGGGAACTTAATTTAATCTACTAAAATGGGGGGAACCGTGCTAATTACTCTATGTACCTATTATGGTAACGTGATTTACGCTCCTGAAGAGCACTCGGTATTGTTGAGTTCAGGATCTGGAGCATTGTTGCGTGGCACTTTGCAATTCGTGGTTTACGGTTTGAACTTCATTGTTGATGGGCAGAACCCCGCAGAAACTCATATGTCACGCTGCAGCGTGGTAGCATAGCTTGAAGTTTTGGTCATGCAGGATTTTGCCCATCAACAAATGCTTCCAGTAGGCTGCTGCAAAAAATGGCTAAGGGATCCATGTACGCAATGTCCATATGAGCTATAGTCTAAACTCCTAGTAGCCCCCTCAATAAGACCTATAAAAGTCCCCCATTTAATCCCCTTTTTTGAACCTCTTATTAAACCCCTTTAAAGAGTGTAAAATCCAGCTCATATATTTTGCCAAAATCTATACTACGAGAATTAGTACGAAAGCCAAGTTGATTGCATGGGTCTTTAGCTGGACAGGCCACTTCGATGACCCTAAAACATTCTGTTTTGCTTAGGGTTTAGGGCCTACCTAGAAAGCCTAGTTACCCAAATCATGGGCCACTTAACCCAGAGTAGTAGGAAATTAGGGGAAAGTAGATTATAATTCTGGGCTACTGGCTTTCTAGCTAGGGTTTAGGGCCCTTCCCTGCGCTTTGCGACCAACAAAAATCCACGAAATTGGGTCCCCTGTCCCCCGAAAATACTCACCGAACTCGCCAGGAAAAGCCCTAAACCTTGAACCTTAACCTATGCCCTTGTTGGATAGTTGCTCTTCTGCACAGGCTGCCCCGTGACAGGCCCCTATGGTGTCTCAGACACTTTGTGCAGGCAATGGCTTTGACTTTAAGACAGGGTTTAGGGTTTAAAGGAATAATTGAGGTTCACTGTTTAAGGTTCAAGGCTTGAGGTGGCGTGCTAGCTTAGAAATGTGAAGATAAAGGTCGAGGACCTAGAGTCCAGGAATCTCACAATGCAGGGACGCCGCCGCAGAAATTCCTTGAAACGTGCAGGACATTTTAGGAGCTACACCTCTTCCAACTTCCCAAACCCTAAACTCTAAACCATAAATTAATACCTTGAAAAGTAGCTCCCACCTAAACCCTCAACCCTAAACCCTCAACCCTAAACCCTAAAGCCTTTTTCAAAACTCCTCATCATTTGATCCGTCTCGGCACTTTGTAATCCCCACCCCTAACTTTAAACCGCCCACCCCCCTCATCATAAATCATTCCAGTATAATATAGTATACCACAAATTTAGGGTTTAGGGTTTAGGGTTTAGGGTGGGACATTAGATCTTAGCGGGGTGGGATGTTGTAATATTACCCTAAGGGTCCAAGGACCCAAATAATGGGGTTTTAGGGCCCAAATACTATAATATGAATGGTATTTGGGCCCTAAAACCCTTTTATTTGGGTCCTTGGACCCTTAGGGTTAGGGGAAGGGGATTAAGCACCCTCAGCCCTGAAGACTTCGCAATACCTGGACAAGCACTTCCCAGCAGAAGGGTGTTTAGGGTTTAGGGTCTAGGGTTTAGGGATAACTGGGGTGATCCTGCGGCCTATAACTGTGGCTTTGGGTTTTAGGGCTAGATCCAAGTAATGTCAAAACAATGTAATGGACCAGAGGCAACGTAGTACGTCTTCATTGTAGGTCAAATTTGTGTATGTTAGCATTGTAGCAAAAAAGGGTGATATCGCAATGTTGTATGTCCCCAAGCCCTAAACTGACAAGGGAAGTCAATATAAATTCGGCACCCTCCAACGAACTAACATGGAAACCCTGGCAATGGGCCCTGCGAAGACTTCTGTCCTTCTCTCTTCCCCAATAACCAGGGCCAAAAAAGTTTAAACTTTTTTGGTAGAGACCCAAAAAGGAAGCCCAAAAGGTTTTCGTTCTTCCATTGGCTAAGTAAGTTTTTTGTCTTTAGAAAGGCGTTTACCTGTCACCTTCCCAGACCTGCTACTGTATAACAGCCTACACCCTACTTAGGGTTTAGGGTTTAGGATACCTAAACCCCAAAAGTATGTAAAATAATGGGCCTTTACGGCTATTATTATGGCTTTAGGGCCATTATTTTTACATATTTTGGGGGTTCAGGTAACGGTCATAGTAATAGTTCTCTGGGTGTATACTACAACAAAAGCTAACAAATCTGGGGGGGGGGGAGGAGTTATGGGGTTCCATGCCCGTGCTGGGGATGGAAGTTCAGACACCCTAAACTCTCTTCCCCAATAACCAGGGCTAAAAAAGCTTAAACTTCATTATAGAGACCCAAAAAGGAAAGCCCCAAAGTTTAAAGTTCTTCTATTGTCTAGGTAGGTAAACACTAAACCCTACAGCCTAAACCGCAGCCAAAGCTCCAAGAAGAGCATCTGTGGGTTCGAGATCAGCCTGTTTGACCCAAGGGTTTATGGGTTGAGGGCTTCAGTAGACAAATTGCACAGGGCTTAGGGTTCAGGGTATCAACTTGGAGCCTAAAAAGGGTCCCATATAGCCATTTCGGCGCCCAAGCATATATAGAGCTACAAGGATTCATGTCGTTCACTTGGGGGTTATTTGGTAAACCCCACCATGCTAACCTCCCGGGTTTCTCCTAGTTTGGCTTACCTGAACGCGAGCTGAAGCCAGTTCAGTGAGACGTTAAGGGGCACGGTTTGGGCGCGGTGAGGGGTCAGGGAATTCAGGAAACCGCGATTGAGTTTACGAGGGTTGTAGTATACATGGGTGGTAAAGAGACTAGATCGGACTTAAGCAAAAAAAACTGTTCTCTAATTATACGGGTCGCGTGGGTTACATTCTGTTACATGTGGGGGCACTGGGGTACCCAGGGGATGCCAAGGCAAAGGAGGATTCTTGGAGGAGATGATAGGGTTCAGGAATCTGCCTTGGGGATGAGAAGGTATTGCCCTATGGGACTCTCATATGTGCTATAATCTTAACTCCTAGTATTCCTCTTGGCAAACCGATATGATACTCCCCTATACCATCCTCTATAAAACTCCTTTTTTAGAGAGTTTAGAAGACTGCAGCTCATGGGGCTCATCCCGGCATCCGTCCGCACTACAAACCTATGAGCCCGGAAGCCGAAACAGGGCTTCTGCAGGGAACTTTTTCCGAAAAGCCAAGCTTACAGCCTGGGTGAGGATCCGTAAGGGTCCAAGCAGAGCTTATCCAAAAAGCCAGTACCTGGACCCCAAAAGTATGCAAAATAATAGCCCTAAACCCATAATAATAGCCATTCAGGCAATTATTTTACATACTTTTGGGGTTTAGGTAATATATACTTGCAGTATATTTGCCCGCAAATTACCTACCACTCTTGGATCAAGTATGGGGTTCTATGTCAATTAGAGGCCCTGTTCTGGGGACCATAGGTTTTGGCTTTCAAGGACCTTGGATTTTCTGGAAAACCGTATCGAAACAGGAAGTACGCTGGTGCGTCTGAGGTCTTGGGGAGCTCCAACCTGTTCGCGGAGCAAACCCAGCTTTCATAACTTGACGTGGTTTAGGGTTCGTGGCTTAGGGTTCGCAAGACGATGCTTGGTATGCACCCCAAGAACCCCCTCAATATGTTCCAGATAGCTTCATGGACATGGGTTCCTATCTGGGTTTGACCTGGGACTATACGGAACTTCCAGAGAGCCCCCTATGTCCAACCTTAATGGTCCAAGAGTAGTCCTAAGATTAACAACCCTAAACCCTAACATATGAAGAGTAGCTCATACATCCCTAGGGTCGTTAGCATCATGCTGTTTGGAGAAACATAACCAAACTCCGGGGCCCTCAACCCTCTCAATCCCCAAAGCTTGTTCCCCCAAATCTGCAATGCCTAAGCTTAGGGTTCAGGGTTTAAGGTTTAGGGTTTAAGGTTTAGGTTTTGGGTTTAAGGTTTAGGGTTTAAGCTTTCAGGATTAAGGTTTAGAGTTTAGGGCTTGGGGTTGAGGGATCAGGGGTTCGAGACGAAGTTTTCAGGGTCTTGGTGGTTGAAAGAAATGGGATCCGTGGAGTGAGGGGATTAGGGTAAACCTCATAATGTAGAAACTTAAGCCCCTAAGGAATTATAGGGGCTATATATGGGTTATATTGGGGTTATTTTGGGATAATGGAAAAGAAAATGGAAAGTATCATAATGGGCTATATGGGGATTATAGGGTATATAATGGAGACCCCTGATTAATAAACCCCCTCCTGTTAAGGGCCTCAATATTCTAGGGTTTAGGGTTTTAGGGTTTCGGGTTTAGGGTATTAGAATCCCTATTATGGGGAGGGGGTTTATTATTCATGGGTCTAGGTTACCCGGAACTCGCCAAGACATTCACGCTGGGCTGCTCCACACCCACGGCAACTCGCTTCTGTTGGCCACCCGAGAGCCCTTTCCTAGGGGTGAGGCTGTGGGTTGTAGGGGTTGACTCTGGTCCCGGAACTTCCTAAATAAGGTTTAGGGTTTAGGGTTTAGGGCTTAGGATTTAGGGTTTAGGGCTTAGGGCTTAGGATTTAGGGTGTAGGGTTTACCTAGAAAGCCAGTAGCGCGTAATTCTAGCCTACTTTCCCCCAATGTCCTCCTAGTTTGGGTTGAAATAGCCCATTGTCATTATGGGTAACTAGGCTTTCTAGGTAGGGTTTAGGGTTTACGCGGGGTTCCCAAAATCAGGGCTCCCTTTTTGGGATTCCCAAAATGAACGGTTCCAGTATATTGGGATGGGTTTATGGTTTAGGGGTTTGGGGTTTAGGGGGTCTATATTGGACCTACATTGGGCGATCATATTCGCGGGTGCCAGAAATACACTGCTTAGTGCGGATTGCCTGCAAAACCATGTTCATCATATTGGGTTCAAGTATGCTAGAGAATGTAAGATGTTCTGGAAAAGCTCAGGTATGGACAAGGACGTAATCCTAAACCCTAAATAACCCATCATAGTCTATAGAACCCCCAAAACCCTAAACCCCCAGATTTAGGATGGTTTAGGCTCTTCGCATGATCAAAATCAAGTTTTACTCCGGTTTCAAGAAGCATCGCTCGTCTGGCTAAGGAAAATCGATATGAGTAGTTCTTTCTTGTCTAGCTGAACAAAGGGAAATTCTTGTCTTCTTACAACATACTACAACCAACAACTAATCTGATTTTGTATTGGGGACTCGCGTATCCCGATGTAAATGCTAGATGTTGCAGTTTAAGCAGGTGCGGCACACACAAATCCTGAAGGTGGTTGGAGTGGACTGCCAAAGGAATACTGTTCTCTCCTGATAGTTGGCATTTCAATTCCGTTCTACACTTGTACTTGTAATCTAGCATACCCCAGGCCCTCTTCTACCTGTTTAGGCCCTTACATCAACAAGTCCCCACCATTCCCCCCAATTACAACCTCAACGCACACTTAATTTCGCATTGTGTTTGCCATGTGGATCTCTATTACTGCATATCTTAAAAGAATGTCCGCAACTACCATTGGAACGCAACAAAACCCCAAATCCGATTCAACCTATATGCTTAATTCCCCGAATTTTCGGATTTGCAGACCGTGACGCCGAAATGTTTCATCCCAACTATCCCTGAGCTGCCCCTCATATGCCACTCTTTCGGGATATAAGAATTTAGGGTGCGGACAGGACCCATGAAGTATGAAGCCACGCCTAAACCCCTGAACTTTGAACAATCTACTGTCACGATTGGGTAGATCAAATCTGGAGTATATGGGGATCTTACTATGATTTAAGTCAAATCCACATTTATCTTCTTAAAAGGACTATATGCCCTAAACCCTAAACCCCAATTCCTAAACCCCGATTCCTAAACCCTAATCCCTAAATCCTAAACCCCAAACAATCAACCCCTCCTATGTAGGAGGGAATGCAGACGCAGAAGCGCTTGCAACCAAGGCTCTTCAGGGGTCCACCCACGATGACTTTGTTGTCCTCCAAGAAAGACGTCAGGGTTCGGGGTTTAGAGGGGTTTAGGGTTTGTGGTTTAGAGGCTTCAGGGTTTGGGGTTTGGGGGCTTTAGGGTTTGGGTTTAGGTGCTTTAGGCTTTAGGGTTTAGGTGCTTCAGGGTTTGGGGTTAAGGGTTGGGGTTTAGGGGCTTTAGTCTTTGGGCTTAGGGGCTTCAGGGTTTGGGGTTTAGGGGGGTTTAGGGCATTCTTGCAGAACTGAAGGCATCTGAATCTAAACTACGGCAACGTTTGGGGGTCTGAGGGCTTAAAGCGGCGCTTAGGGTTTAGGGTTCAGGGTAGGGTCTCGGGTAGTTTCAGTAAGCATGACGACAAACTGGGACGTAATCTGTGGGGATCATCATACCGATAAGTGTAGGGGGCTTGATGGATTGGGTTTCACAATGCTCTACTTGTAGGGGGCTTGTCAGGGTTTAGGATTTCAGGGTTTAGGAAGTTCAGGACTGCTAAGGAGTAATCAGATTTAGTTTAGGGTCTAGGGTTCAGAGATGAACGCTCAACATTGTTCTGGCTTCTACGACACTTAGACTTCACATCTGAAGTGTCGTCGCGTTTCATGCTTGACCTTTTATAGGTCATTTCGGCTTCATGTTTCCTGTGGCCCCAACTGGCTAATTACGTCGGTTGTGTACTTACTAGTAGGCTGGTCTTCACTACTTATCTAGGGTTTGGGGTTTAGGGTCGCCTGATCGGTGGAGTGTCCGGGTAAAGCAAGGTCATCGTCTGGGATAATCTCAGTTTTTCGTAGGGGCGAGTCTGCAAGGAAAAATTCTAGTCCCTAAGGGTCCAAGGACCCAAATAATAGGGTTTTTAGGACCCAAATACTATACTATTCATGCTGTTTGGGCCCTAAAACCCTATTATTTTGGTCCTTGGACTCTTAGGGAGTCCTTTCCCTTAAGCCCAGAACCCTAAGCATCCCTGCCACGCTTATTGAGACTAGACCTATGCCTTAAGCCCTGAACCCTAAACCCTAAACCCTGTCTACCCTAAACCCTATCTACCCTAAATCCCTAAGCTCCCCCATATAGAGAACCTCGCAGCCTTACTGCGGGGGCTTGTAGGAAAATGGGAATACCCTGAATGTCCATGTACCCGATATTTAGGTCCCTTTGAAGGGGATGTATAGGAGTAGTTTAGAGTTTAGGGTTCAGGGCTTAGGGTCCAAGTACCCAATAATTAGGTACTTGGGATGTTGGTACTAGTGCTTGTAGTACAGGTTTTGTGTAAGTACATGAGCAGCTACCTCAATTATTAGTTAACAGCTAAGCAAAAAATCGTTTTCGGGGGGGGCCTATCGCTTTACAGGGTTTTTGCACACTGCTGTCATCCATTTCGGGGTATCGCTTTTGGGGGGGCCCTATCGCTTTACTAGGGTTTTGCTCATGTCCCTGAATTTCATCTCTGCCTGCTCTTGGCTCCTACACGATAATAAAAGCGGTCGCTCATATGATTCTTGGGTACCTGGTATATAGGGGTGATATTCCTCATTCCCTACTGACCCTAAAACCCTGAACCCTAAACCGAGAAACCCTCAACCGGTGGGGTGTCCGGTAGGTGGAGGTCGGACAGCAACTTGTCCACGAGCTGGTCGCGCTTCTCCTGAAGTTCAGGACTCTGCAGGAGTTCACAAGATGTTGGGTTTAGGGTTTCGGCTTAGGGTTCAAAACTTTGCAGGAGTTCAAAAGATGTTGCATGACTTTATAGCATGCTCTTCATTGGGGAACAAAGAAATTTAAACTCATACGTCTTGTTCTGTCTTTATTAGCATCCTCCTTATTGGGCTACTGTGAAAAGAGCTGCGTTCTTCGTTCATTTTAGATTCCCCGTAAGGGCACTAGCATTTTCACCTTGAGTTTCCATTTTCTGCTTTAGTATATTAGCCTGAACCCTAAACCCTAAACCCTAAAACCCTAAACCCCTAAACCCTAAACCCTAAATCAACAATGACCTAGACAGATTTTGTAGGCCGAACTTTCTTGCTTGCTGCCTAGCCCGGATACCCTTAGGGTTTAGAGTTTAGGGTTTAGGGTTTAGGGAACCCTAAACCAAAAAAGCCAATGGCAGGTGGGTAGTTGCAACGCGGGAACCTTCCCAGAGGCGTCCCAAACTACTGCTAATAAGGTAGAGGGTCCATGTACCCAATGATTAGGTCCCCTGTAAAGGGAGTATGTAGGGGTATATAGGGTTTAGGGTTTAGGGTTTGGGGATTAGGGTTTAGGGTTTATGTGCCCAATAATTAGGTACTTGGGTTTTTGGGTAATATTGATTATGGCATAGGTTTTGGGCAAGAATCTAAGTATTCGGTACTTGGACCCTTAGGGTAAGATGTAGAGGATGGCTTCTGGGAGTCCTCCTGGGAATGCCATGGAAACTAGTGACCTGTTTAGGGTTTAGGGCATCACCACCCACCTGTAACACTGTAGTCCCGAGATCGACCAAGGTTCAACCTTTAACAACCCAGGTTTTGACTCGGTTTAAGGTTTACTGTTTGGGGGCTAGTAATTTATAAGGGAATATGCTATATGGATTATATCCCCTTATTCCCTACTAAGCACCCTAAACCCTAAACACTAAAGAATATATTCCCTTATTCCCTACTGACAACCCTGAACCCTAAATAATATTTTGCCTCATCCCCTGCTAACCCTAAACCCTAAACCCCAATCACAAGTAAGTTTAGGGTTTGGAGTTCTCAAGTGTGTACGGTATGGCTTCATACTACCACCTGCCCCAGGCAAACATGGAACCCCCAAAACGGGGCTTGGGAAAGCCTGTGTGCGGTTTAGGGTTTAGGGTTTAACCCTAAACCCTAAACCCTAAGCCCTAAATCTGAAGAAAAAGGCTAGAAAGGTTCCATGTTAGCCTGTGGAAGGATGCGTCAAAGCACAGCTGAAAACAGTCGTGCTCAAATGCAAAACCTTGGGTACTGCCCCCACCCAGTAACAGTCTATATCAGGGGTCCTATTAAGGGCTATATATAACCATAATATAATTATCATCCAACTGTTACTGAGGGGGGGCAGTACCCAAGCAAAACCCTTTATATGCACGCTTATAATGTAGTAGTTTCCATTTCCTTTTCCACTATCCCTATACGAGTATTCCCTATCGTACCTTAGTAAGGGTAGATTAGGGGCCCTTGAAGGTCTAATTGCCCATCCTGGTATAACCCCCAAATTCGCGCTTACCTAACTAAGCTAAACCCTAAACCCTAAACTCTAAACCGTAAACCCTAAACCCTAAGCCCTAAACCCTGAACCCTAGGAATGAGGGTAGCTGAATGGTGATCCTTATTAACCCCCAGCCTCAGCTTAAGAGCCCTGTTTTCGAACCTCCACCCAGCATTCTCGTACTATCCTAGGCCCTATAGCCCCTAAATTCTGAACGATTTCGGTCCAAATGGCAGCACCATGAAGACCACGTCTACCAACTAATTCCCCCTGCAGAATATACCCTGCCAGACGCTCTGCACGCCCTGTTCTCACCCATAACTGGGTTGCCGTTAAGGAACTTGAATTCAGTTGCTATTATCCGGAAGCCCTACTGTTTACAATATACTCATATGAGTCATAGTCTAAACTCCTAGTCTCCAACATACTAAGCCCTATAGTAGACCCCTATATAATCCCTATAAAACTCCCTTTAAGGAGTTTAGACTATAGCTCATATCATGGTAGCTTAACTCAAGTTCCTTAACAGCAACACGACAAGCCCTCAACCAAGAACCTGTGCCCCTGACTTGAAGCTATCTCCGGATGGGTAGGGGTAGCTTCCATACCCCAAGCCCTACATCTTAAACTCTGTTCTTCTGCACAACAGTCCCTTGATAGTATAATCCTGAATACGGACCCGAAATCCCCTTGTAATCCTAATGGGGCCCTCAGGTTCCTAATTCTGAGAAACTTCCCTATTTAGGGGGCCCGAAAATAGACCCCAGTATACTAAAACATGGTCTATACCCCTAACTGAAGCATCTCAACATGATGAACCCCACACCTCAACCCTCAGGTATCCCTATAGCCCCTTGAGAGGCACCATGTTGAGAGTCCCAACCGTGAACCCTGCATAGGATTTTCCAAAGATTTGGGACCTCTAGTATAGACTCCAATACCCTTACTATACAGAACCCCTAAACCCTAAACCCTAAAAAGGAAACCCTAAACCGCAAACCGCAAATCAGGGCCTTTTGCAAACCCCATGCCCCTAAACCCGAAGCCTACATCCTACAACCCTAAACCCCCTGAACCCTACATGAGCTACAGTCTAAACTCCTTAAAAGGGGGTTAGGGTTTAGGGTTTAGGGTCTAAACTCCTTAAGGGGGGGGGGGTTATATAGGGGATACTATAAGGGACTACTATAGGGGTTATTAAGGGGGATACTAGGAGTTTAGACTATGGCTCACATGTCTCTCTTTGAGAAACTACCCCTTTTTTGGGGGGAAGCTCCAAATGTCGACCCCGGTATACTTACTATAATCCTGAAGTAGACATATATGTACACACATCTCATATACTATACAGATATTAATATATATACATATGTTATAAGGACTTAAAGGCAATGGAAAAACGAACCGCAAAACCCTAGACCCTGAACCCTAAACCCTTCAACCCTAAAACCCCAACACCCTGAACCCGAAACCCGAAACCCTAAACCCTAAACCCTTAACATTGAGCCTTGGAGACGTGACGCGAGAGACGAAGGAATGCCTCACGTCGCAAGCTGCATTACCCTAAGGGTCCAAGGACCCAAATAATAGGGGTCCTTTAAAAGGGTTATAGGGGTATCTAGGGTTTAGGGTTTAGGGTTTAGGGTCCAAGGACCCAAATAATAGGGTTTTAGGGCCCAATTACCATTCATACCATAGTATTTGGGACCTGAAACCCTATTATTTGGGTCCTTGGACTTGGACCCTTTGGGTTAGTTTCTGTGGAGGGAGGACATCTAACATGTCCCTGTAAAGGGTTTAAGGGTGTAAGTTTTAAGGGTTTAGGGTAATCATAGGTCACGTTGAAGGGCCTTATCAAGATGTGTGGCACTTAGGGTTTTTGTACAAGGTCTTAGGATCTTGGTTAAAGTGTTGGCTGGACCCCAAAATATGCAGAATAATTTGGTAATTATGAGGACCTTGCAGTGCAACTATAAACCTCCAGGTAACTTGATTCCCGAGTCTTACTACCAAGCGACTCAATTGCCCTAAACCTTTAACCCCAAACACTGAACCCACAACCCTGAACCCTAAACCTAAACCCTTAACAGCAAGCCTTTAAGTAGTCCAATCTCACTTGTGGCCTATCACTGCTGTAGCGCAACAAAAGCAGAGGAATTCCTGAAACTTGCGGTAAAGGGTTTAGGATTTGATGGCTTAGGTTTAAGGGTTTCGGGTTTAGCGTTCAGATTTGATGGGGGTTGCTGTTATGGAACTCGCAATAAGTTACCATAATATGGGTATATAGCAAATACTAGAATTCAACGAAATCAGTGCCTTAGTTTAAGCTTCTTAGTGGCGACCCGAAAGGATTCATGGATGCGTCTAGTAGCCTCTATGAAGTCTTAAATATAACATTACTGGTTCCATGCTCTTTTCAATTCCTCTACCACTCTAGAACCCCCGCCTAGACGATAAGTAAGATATAGATAGTTGTTCGACAGATGCAGGGGCATTTCTCGCGTGTTTGTGTGGCTAGCGGGAGTTCAACGTTTTCTTCTCTCAGCCCGGCTGAACCCGCAGGTAAGCCCAATTTACAGCTTTGGGGATCCAGGACCCTAAACCCCGAAGAAAAAAAACTAAACCCCAAACATCCCTAGACCCTAAACCCTAGACCGAGTACCCGAAGAAAACACCTTAAGGAGTTTAGCAATGTACAATACTCGCTTCTCATATAGCTTGATGTTCATTATGGACCGGGGAGGTGCTCTCAGGGTTTAGGATTTAGGGTTTAGGCTTTGCATTTGAGGGTTTGGGGTGTAAGGTTTTGGGGCCAGGGCTTACATAACACCACATGCACCCCTAAGACAGTACAAGTACCCAACAATCATATACATCCCTAAAACCTGTACTACACGTACTGGTGCCTAAATCCTGAGCACTCAACAGTTGGGTACATGGACCCTTGTGGTAAACACGTTTGTCTCCAAAAATCGGACAACCGGGTGTACCTTCATCATCTGCTTGCGCCTCTTCAGTCCGACTGAAGGACCTTGTTGAAACCCTGAACCCTGAACTGCTTAGGTTTTAGGTTAGTTAGGGTTCCGAAGGTTCATGACAAGGCGCGGAAAACTCCAAACTTTCCCTGGCAGTGTCGGTGTCCATGAGTGCATTGTCCTCGCGGCAGGACCCTCTTCGGGGGGCGGGTATAGCACCCTATAAACCCTAAACCCTAAAACCTAAACTCCGAACCCCTAAACCCTATCAACTCTAAACTCTGAAAAACCATGACCTGAAACCCGCAACCCTCCAAAATCCTAAGCTGGAGGCTCTGAGCCCGCTTGGGGTTTAGGGCGCTAGTAGTCTAGGCTCCGGCTTGAACTGCGGGTTCTATGCGTCTCATGTTGAGATCATTCAAAACAAAGGCGCCTTCTGGGACCTTAGGGATCTGTGGAGATTTTATAGGATCCAAAAGGGGGGGTGGTTCAAGGGGGGAGGGTACAAGGGAGCCTTGGGAACCTTAGGGAAGCTAAGGGCGTGTAAGGGAATAATGGGGATTACTAGGTTACCCCCATTGGACCACCTCCCCTTAAGGACATCCTAAACATTGTAAGAAATTTGAGGGTTCCTGATGACGGGTTCTGCAGTGACTGTTTTGAGAAGCTCATATGTACAATCACGAACCCATGGGCCAATGCATACTAACATTCAACACTGACATCCCCCCACCCGCTAACAGTACCCATAAGAGGCGATATACATATTAGGGACACCATTAAGAATCTTACGCGGTGAGGATGTTCGGTACCTAGACCCTAAAGGAACATAATGGTCCGTTGGGCTGTTATGTTGAGGTTTTGGGCCGTTGTTTTACCTACCATCCTAAACTTTAAACCCTAGAACCCTAAATCCTGAAACCCTAAACCCTAAGCCCTAAACCCAAAAACTCTAAAACCCTAAACCTTAAAACCCTAAAACCCTAAACCCTAAACCCTGAAGGAGGTGATCACGAGATCTGCAACCCGCAAGCCCATGGCTAGGTTGCTGTTCAGCAGAAGGTTGTGTAGGGATCAATGTTTAGGGTTTAGAGCTTAAGGCTTAGGGCATATGGGGTTTAAGGTTTCGGGTTTAGGGTTTAGGGCTTAGCGTTTAGGGTTTAGGGTTTAAGGTTTAGGCTTTAGGGCTCAGGGTTTAGGATTTAGGGCTTAGGAATTAAGGTTTAGGGTGTAGGGTTTAGGATTTAGGGTTGTTCAGGGTCCAGGGAGATACCCCCTGTTCCTCGCGCACGCACACTTACTAGTCGTTAGTAGGGAATGAGGGAATAGAGCATATAGGGATTTTATTCCCATATTCCTCACCGGCAACAAGTACGGTTTCACTCAAACAAAGCCCTACTTGATGCCCATAATAAAAATCGGCCATGGGGAGCTCTTGAGAACTTGCTGGTAGCGCTTGAGCATTCTCTATATCATACTTACCTCGTACTAAGACTTGGCCTGTGAACCTGTACCAGACCGACAAATGCCGCACAGGAAGAATCCTCAGATCAGTCCGGAGCCTGTGTCCGTCCCAACAAGGCGCATTGCTCCCAGGTCCCATCGCGGACCAGGGGCATCCTGACTCTGTGGATAGAGCCACCAATCATCGTTGGGCAGATCCTCCACCATCGCTCGCGTAATGATGGCGGGCATGCTGGCAGCAGTACGGGTCTGCAACCGCATCTCCTCTGGTAGGGGCTGAGGGCTGGAACCCCTCATCGCTCCATCTCGCAGGTAGGAGTTGTTGTCTCCAAGATCCCGGGTCTGCGGAGTTTCTGAGACGGAGATCGTCTCGAAGCCTGGAATTGATGAGTCATCATCAAACTTGAATGGCGCTGGGGCAGCGCTCTCTATATATATATATATTCATGATGCCCGATTCGGTCATCCCCTGCAAACCAAATTTGCACAATTGTAACTTCCATTCACCAATGCCCCTATATAAGCTATGGTCTACACTCCTAGTATCCCCTTTGTAAGCCCTATACGAGGAACCCTATTTAGTCCCCTACCTATACAACCTCCCTTTAAGGAGTTCAGACCCTAAACGCTAAGCCCTAAACCCTATACTATCCCCTCTATAACCCCTTCAAGGAGTTTGCTCATATAGTCCCTTTCAATATGAAGCTAGGGGAAGGGATTCGTCCACCCGGCAACATGGAGAAGTTCTCCAATTTGGGGGCTCCCAAACGGTTTGATAGGGACAATCATATATAGGGCTTAGGGTTTAGGGTTCAGGGTTCAGGGTTTAGGGTCCAGGGTTTAGGGATATAGTCCCCCTGATGTGGATAGAATATGGCTGTGGGTAGATCCCCATATACCCCATATTCTATCTACTTGCAGGGGACTGTACACCAATGTGGTTAGGGGTGGTGGAGATGATGGGGTCGCCCTGAGAACGTGTATAGGGACGAAGGACTATTTGATCATCATCAACTACACGACTGCCACATGGGTGGTCTTCAAAATTATTGCCCCTTTTTGGGTGCTCCAAATATTTGGTGCCGTATTTTAATAGGGATCC
>CAJNIZ010003280.1:0-15841 GCA_905231905.1 Symbiodinium pilosum | reverse complement strand
ACCCTAAATCCTAAACCCTTAAAGTTTAAGGTTTAAGGGTTTAGGGTCTAGGATTCAGGGTTTAGTGCTTCAAACCCTGAACCCTTAAACCCTAAATACCAGAGTCACCCCCAAAGTCTCTTCAACCTAGCAACTCTTGACCCTTGATGTACCTGGAACACGTAGGCCGTCTTGCCACGGAAGTACGTGGATGGCTGCGGGGTCCCACGCCCAAAAATCTCACCTGCCAGTCTGGCATCCTAACCCAAACTCACGGATGTAGGGTTTAGGGCGGGTTTCTGCCATCCTAACCCAAACCTACAAAGCCTAGTTCAGGGGATGAGGGTTTAGGCCCTAGGGTTTAGAGCTTATTTAGGGTGAGGGGCCTACCTGCAAAGCCTAGTTGCCCGAAATACTGAGCTACTTGTTCCAAAAGTAATAGGAAACCTGGGGAAAAGTAGACTCTATTATGGGCTACCAGTTTTCTAGGAAAAGTCTAGGGTTTGGATATTGGTGTACCTAGACTACCTTCACTAGGGGCCGGCGATCATGCCCTTGCAAGGCCCTATATCCTGTGTGAAAAAGCCTCACATGTGCAAATGCTAGGCCTCCCCATAGCCCGGCGAAACAGTTGGAGCCATGAGCTACCGTTCAAGACTCTAAGAACCCCAAACCTTATTAAGGTTTAGGGTTCAGGCTCGAGGGTTATACCCTAAGGGCCTCCCCACCCACGCCCCAAACCCTAAACATCCTGCTCGGAAATTTGGAGATGTAGTCAGGGACGACTCGTGTTTCAAGAAGTCTGCCAAGCTCTGGATGTATGCCTCGCGGTGGGCCTGACGAGAAAAATATTACGAAACTTGACTCATGTCACGCCGCCAGGTAGATTTCATCAGGCGATCAAAATGCTGGACCCGATACTGAAGTCGTTCCTGAAAGATGACTCCCTAGAAGCCCAGTTACCCATATATTGGATTCCTGTCCTTAAGTCTCTATATAATTTTGTATTATCTGTAACCCAAGGACCTACTATATGGGTACCTGGGCTTCTAGGGACTGGGGACTGAACAATCACTTCGCTCACTCCGCAGTCGACCCTGAGTACCCAACTCAGCAGCCGTGCGCTGTTAAGCAGGTGGAGTGCGTCAATTGCCCGGAAAGTACATATGGTAGTTTCCCAAAATAAGGGGACCCCAATATAGACCCCAAAATACTATGGTCCTTATTATTGGGACCCCTAAAATGGTACCCCTAATTTTGGACAACTCCCATAAATAGCTGTTGCAATTCGCCTTACATCTCACATTGCAAATCGCGAGCCTCTAGGTCTTAATTCTTAGGCCGTGCGCGTCCGTGCTGGAAAGCCGGATTCATACGTCGTTTTCTCAATCCACAAGTCCAAAATCCCTGAGCCCATGACGGCCATTAAGTGGCCAGTTCCTGCAGCTTAAACCCTACATACTTCCTAGCCTAAGCCCTACTCCAAGGGCCTCAAGAACTACCATCATTATCGTCGTAGGTTCCTCATATTTGTCATATAGGTCAACATCTCGGCATCACCTACACCCTGAACCACACTTTCTTGGAGGGTTCAAGTACCCAATTGTCAGATTCTGGTATGTCCCAAATACTAAAATACTTTCATCTGAAGCCTTGAACCCTAAAATCTGAATACTGTAATACTTTCAGCTGAGACCTCAAACCTTACACCCTGCACTCTGAATAATAGGTTCTGACACCCTTTTATTCGAGTGCTCGAACCCTCAGGGACTCTACAATCTACAGGGTTGGCAAATGTGCTCCTAAACCCTAAACCCTATACAGCCTACAAGGGTTAAGGGTGCAGGGTTTGGGGTTTAAGGTTTAGGGTCTATATGTCTTGTTCATGTGATTCTCCACTATTGGAGTAACACATCCTGCTCAGCTCGGCGCCAGACTACAGGATGTTCCACAAGTCCCTATATGTGGGGACATATTTAGATAGGCCTATGTATTTACATACCCATATGATGTAGACCCCATGCATGGTTTTGTTAATGTGTCGAGCATCCACTATATAAGCCCTGCACAGGTGTCTAGGCCCTGCACGTGTCTAAGCCCTATATATATACATATGCATATAACCTGTATAAATCCCTAAACCCCCTATAAACCCTATATATAACCCTATATATATATATACCCTATAAACCCTCTAGACCCTATAAACCCTATAAACCCTGTAAACCCTATATATAACTCAAACCTTAGTTCGAACTATGTGTGAATCCAAGGCACCAGCACGTACTCCAAATCTGTAATCCCCTCAGACCTACAGGACAAAGAATGTCTTTGAAGCTATGGGGTTCCACCACAATAGAAATTGACAAATGATCCTCCTGGCGCATGTCTTTCAGAGTACATACCTTGCTGCACGGATAGGGGGACTTTATGCAAGTCGTAACTTTACGATGACGTCCTAAAGGAAAATAATCTTCAGCCCTGAAACCCCCAAAGCGCTTAACCCTAAACCCTTCACCCTAAACCCGAAAATCCTCAGCCCTAAACCCTAAGTCCTTAACCAGGGGTGCACCACTCCACCCACTCAGGCGCTGCCTGAAAAGCGGACCTCCTTCTTCTCATCACCGGTCCTGCGGGACCCGAAATTCCAAAGCCTAAATACACAAAGGCTCTAGGCCTTGGGGTGTAGGGATTAGGGTTTAGGCTCAAGGATTTAGGGTTTAGGGTTCAGGGGTCTAGGGTGTAGGACCCCATCACCACAAATCAGAAGGCTCCTCGTGTAGCCAGACAATCGCTGGCGCCCGGAGAGGACATTCAGGAGCCTCATCACTGTTGCCGATAGACAGGTAATATTCGAAGCATTACAATGTACCAATGGGCTTCCCATAATAAGCTTACTGGGGGTTGGTAAGGAGTATGGTACCTTATTTTATTGGGCGTTCATACGGATTATACTCCCTTATTCCCTACAGGCACCAGCAAGTAAGGATTTTAGCATTGAGGGGTCTATAGGGGGTTTCCCTATTTAGGGAAATCATCTTATAGGGTGGTATTTAGCCCCAACAGAAGGAACTGCAGCCCGAAACTCTGAAGCCTATTGTTGGGGTGTAAACCATGAGGGGCGGTTTCTTGGGGGAGGCTATTTGTGTTTTTTGTTGGGGGATGAGGGGGTTGGGTTCATGCGATTACGGCTTAGGGTGGGCCTATCTGACAATCCACACATAATCCCTGCAGTGGGGCCCACGTAATTTGTCATTAATCTCGTCTATCCCTTAGGTCCTAGTCTCAGAAGCCCGCAAATCAAACTATTACAAGGATCATTCAGGAATATCATTGGTACTTTCTGGGTTGTTATTAAGGACCTTCAGTAAAGGGTCCAAGCACTCAACAATTAGGTACTTGGGTTTTGGGTAATAGTTATCATAGTCCAGGTTTTGGGTAAGTACATGGTTATTTGGTACTTGGAACCTTAGGGTAAGTTCCTGCAAGCAACCCAGACTCCCTAAACCCTGACCCCTGAACCCAACAGTGCAGTGGTGGCAGCAGACTCCAATACTGACTAGAAGCGGCTGCTTCTGCGTATATCTAAAAACCTGCACGACCTTCGCATACCAGGATACCATTATTCACATTCAGGAGGGCTTAGGGTTTAGGATTTAAGGAGTAGGGTCTAGGATTTAGGGTTCAAGTTTTAGGGCCTACCGTATAGTGGGGTCTACCAAAATGGGGGGGTGCCCTTGGGGACCCTAGGGAGTAGGGGGAGTAGAAGGAGATTAGAGGGGAGGTTATCCGTGGCACGGCTCACCTGAAGGCTATTTTGAGAAGTACTTATCTGAATTCATACTACCTACTGTTCATACCAAAATCCTGCTTGACCTTGGTATGCACCCAAAACCCTTAACCGGATCTTACCGTAAATCCCCAGGCATGAGGTGTTTCGGGTCATGCAGGAATTTTAGTATCCACCGTATGAATCAAGTACTATGTGGGTAAGTCGGCTGCACGGATCTGGTGCTTTGGGTCATGCTGGTGCGCTGTGGTGCCCAACCCATCAACTGATCAGAGCCATAAACCTAAACTTGCCCTCAACCTTGAACCCTAAACTTTAGGCCCTAAACCCTAAACGCTAAGCCCTAAACCCCAAACTCTTCTGGGCTTTCCGGCGTGGTCTTTCCCGATCCACTGGGACCCATCACAGCAGTCAGCTTTCCTGGTTGCGCGAGGCCAGTGACCTGCGAGAAGGGCTCAAGATGTAGGGTATAGGGTTGAGGGTCTTGTAGTTAGGGTTTTTGGGTTGCAGTCTAGTATTTAGGGTTTAGGGTCTGGGTTACTTCCTTATTTTCATGTTGGGGCCTAAGGACTTGGGGTGCTGGGTTGATTGTGAGGGATTATGTACTACGCTCTCAGAATAAGGTTTTTAGTTATGTCATGTAGGGCTTATAAAGGGAAGAACTAACACTACGAGTATTCCCAGGAGTGGGTCTTTAAATAAGGGATTACAATAGGCCCCCCCCAAAGGTAGCCCCCCAGATTTAGAACCCTATTAGGCCTTATTAAGCCCTATATCGTCCTTATTAGCTCCTTAGACCTTGGGGGGTCTAGTAACCCCTTGTTAAGGGCTGGGCTTAAGGGCGTCTAGACTGTAAGGTTGACATTGTATCGATTAGGTTTGGGGTTTAGGGTTTAGGGTTTAGAGGTTTAGAGGTTTAGGGTTTAGGGCTTAGGGTTTAGGGGCTTAGGGGCTTAGGGGCTTAGGGTTTAGGGATCAGGGCTCATAAGTCACACAGTTTAGAGTTCGGGGCTTAGGGCCGATTACGGGGCCATTTGAGCTATAGTCTGAACTCCTAGTATCCCCCTTAGGAACCCCTTATAACACGCCCCTAGATAATGCCCTATATACCTCCCTTAAAGGAATTTAGACTATAGTTTATATAGCCCGAACCCTAAACCCTAAACCCTAAACCCTAGGCTCAGGGCTTTGGGTTGGCTTGTTGGACAGCCACAGTCACAAACGAGAACCTACCACTGTGATAAGACTGCTATAGGGCTCACTGTGGTTTAGGGTTTCAGGTTTTAGGGTTTAGCGGGATCTTCCTTGCAGTGCATGGAAACCGAATAATAAAGTTGAGGCCTCAAAATCCCTGTGCAGGCTTGAGAGCGCTTAGAGTGTTGAGGGTTTAACCCAAACCCGTAACCCTGAGCCTCGCCTATATAATTCCCACGGACCTAGGGTTTAGGGTCATGCAAAGTCGTCAATGTCAACCTAAGCCCCTGGTCATCTTTGACTTCGCCAACGCCTGCATTACAATGTCTGTCGCTGCCGGCATCCTCTCGCATCCAACCATACCCCATGGTCTCAACTGTTGGCCTCTACTATGGGTCCCTACTTCTTTCCTGGATCCTATTTATGTGCCATAGGTTGGGTTTGAATGGTTTCAAAAGAAAATATTTTCCAGGTATGTAAAGGCCCATACCAGGGCCCTAAACCTGAAACCCTAAATCCCTAACCCTAAATCCCTAAACCCTGAACCCTAAACCCTAAACCCCTAAACCCTAAATCCCTAAACCCCAAATCCTTAAACCCTAAATCCCTAACCCTAAATCCCTAACCCTAAATCCCTAAACCCTAAATCCCTAAACCCTGAACCCAGGACAGCCTCCTTCAGGATGGGAAAATCACCAATCGAAAAACTGACCTGGGATCAAGTCAGAAGCAATCCTGTTCTCTAGTTCATACATTTTAGGGGTTTAGGGCTTTAGGGTTTAGGGCTTAGGCTTTGGGGCTTTAGGGGTTAGGGCTTTAGGGTTTAGGGTTTAGGGCACTTGGTATAGGACCTTCAGTTGAAGGAGGGACCCGTGCGTAACCCCATCGTCAGTTAGTGTTACTGATAGGTGCCCTGGACACCCTGTTTTTGGACCCCCCAATGCCTAAAAGAGGAAAAGAGGACATCCCCACTGCAGCCATGGAATATGTTCAGGATGCCATCCAAACATACCAAGACTGAGCAGTGATTACTTTGCATGTGCGGTGCTTAGGTTTGAATCGGGTGTAGGGTTCTGAGTGTATCAGCTTGAAAATCGGATAGCAGTAGCTGCTGAGAAAGTAAAACCCAGTTGAATTTTCTGTTGGGGACGTGAAACCTTACGCCCTGTCTGTCCTTGACCGAATGCATTTCTATCCACATACTGCCTTAAAACTCTAGCATCTTGACTGTCAGGACAACGGGTTTACTTAGAAAATTGTTGCTTTTCGGGTTAATAGGGTTTATTTAGGGTTTTAGGGCTCAGGGTTTCACTGCAGCAGCAGTCATTATTAGACGGAGATGGCAAAACTGTAGGCATAGAAACAACCACAACATAAACATGGCCATACCTGAATGCCTTCAAGCTGAACATGTACGGTAATCGCCTGTCTTGCACCTATACTATACCCTGCATGACATTGGAGAAAGGAAGGCTACTGCGTACCATATTTCTTATAGTCTAAACTCCAAACTATAGTAGTCCCCTAATTATCCCCTATATTATAACCCCCCTAAGGAGTTTAGACCCTAAACCCTAAACCCTACTCCCTAAACCCTTTATGCTTTATCTATAATCCGTTATACCCTAAACCCTAAACCCTAACCCCCTCTTTTAAGGAGTTTAGACTATAGCTCATATGAAGAAGTACGCCTTGGGTCAACATACAAACCAACCTAAGAGTGAGGCAGCTCAACCCCAAATCCAATCTAGGGTTTAGGGTTTAGGGATTAGGGTTAAGGGTTTAGGGATTAGGGTTTAGGGACTAGGGTTTAGGGTTTAGTGTTTCAACCTGAACCCAAGCCGTCCAACAACTGATAAAGTTTGTCAGTACTCAATCAGAGAAACCCAACGGGGGCCCTACAAAACAGATCCTGAAGCATGGAGTTCCTGGACAAAAGGTTTAGGGTTTAGGGTTTAGCTGCACGACCCCGATCATGAGTCCTAAGAATTATGGTGCTAAAGTTGCTCCCCATCGCGATTCTATCCCTAGTTACCACCCTAAGTAAACCCTAAGCCAAAAGCCCTGAACCCTCAGCCCAAAGCCCTAGTCCCTAGATGCTAAACCCTAACTCTTTGTTTTCGGCACTTCACAGTTCATGCATCTAGAAAATGAGGCTCCGTGCTTTCACCACATACTAGGTGCCAAGCCCTGAACCGTAACTCCAGATACTTCCAATCACGGTGGGGGGCTTAGGGCTTACAAACCTGAACAACAACCCTCGCCCAAAAACCCAAATCAAAACAACAAAAAAAAACAAAACAAAACCGTGCCTTGAACTCACGAGAATGTAGTTTCCATAAACAGAAGACAGGTATAGGTCCCTGTAATATTATCCTCCAATGGGAGCCCTAGTTCTAAAAACCTGCAAAACCTTCAACCCTAAACCCTTAACCTCAAACCCTGGGACCTCCCACAAACACTTCAAGCCTAAACCATTAAACCCAGAGGCCTGATAACAATCAACAAAATGAGGAAACTAGTGGGTATGCAAAAGCCCAGGCCCCATGGCAGTCCCTTCTGTAACCTAAAACCCTTAAAATTAAACCATCTGAAACCCTGAAACCTCCAAAACAACACGTCAACCCTAAACCCTTAACCTTCAACCCTAACCTCCAAAAACACAACCCCAAACCCGTAACCTTAAACCCTGAAAAACCTCCCAAAAAACATCTGAAAATTATTAAGCCCTCAACCCTAAAGCCCCAAACACTTCTGAACCTAAACCCTAAACCCTAAATCGAGTGGCATCCACCCACTCCTCGCCAAGAGAGGCGACAAACGACTGCGGAATGAGAGACGCTTCCATGGCTACGCCTTCAATGGGTTTAGGGTTTAGGGTATAGGCCTTAAAGGGGGTTGTATCGGGGATTTTATAGGGTTTGGGGTTTAGGGTGTACGCTTCAGGGTTTAGGGCCTTGAGTGGGTTTAGGTTTAGGGTGCTAGAAGGGGGTTTAGGGTTGACCTAGAGAGCCACTCACTCAACGATAGTCTGCCTCCTGGCATAGGACTCAGGAGTCAAGAAAAAAAGAACTGTCTGCCAAAAAAGGAGAAAACCCGAGCCCCCAAACCCTGAAGTTTAAGGTTTAAAAGTTTAGGTTTGGGGTTTCGGGTTTAAGGTTCAAGGTTTAGGATTTAGGGCTTAGGGAGCTTTGGTAATCTCAGCATCTACAAAGGAGACTCATGTGGAGATGAAATAGAACGTGGGGTTATGTAAGGATGTAACAATGAGCCCCGTCTCATGAGGGCCTGAGCAAATAACTGCTACGATCTTGGACGTTAAAGATTGAGCCCAACTGCACTATGTGTAGTTTGTATCTCATTGGCTTGCAGGATGTGTTTTTGAAATTACAGCGCGGCTAAGCTTGGGACGGGAGAGCCTGATTTAACAGAGAGTTTAGGCCCTAAACCCTAAAACCTAAACCCTAAACCCTAACCCCTAACCCCTAAACCCTAAACCCTAAAACCCTAAACCCTAAACCCTAAACCATCGCCATCACCTGTGGTTGGAACACCTAAATCCAAACCTTAAAACCTAAGCCGCACAAAGTGCCAGCACCCGAGTCACCGAAATGCTTACAAGGGTTTAGGGTTCAGGGTTTTAGGTTTAGGGTTTGGGGTTTAGGGTTTGGGGTTTAGGGTTTAGAGTTGAGGGTTTAGGGTTTTGGGTTTAGGGTTTAGGGTTTCCCTTTCCCAAGCTGGAACCCCGCCCCGTGTAAAGCCAAATACCAGAGTCATGAAAATAATCTTCTACTTCAGTATTATCATTATTTGCATGACAATACGGACCACAATTTTATTTTTAATATTTACAGAACAGACAAGTATTGTTACTACCATTAAAGAAAACAAAAAATAATCGTGTATTACAGTTATTACCTAGAGCAGGGGCCCAGCTTGTTTGAGAACACCGCGTGTTTTATTTCTGCTGGTTGAACCCACCAAAAATACGTATATTCCTTCTTAGAAAATACTATGCACAAAAAGAGGACATAAGCTTACTCCGTATTGGGAACCAAGGAGTCTCCAAATACTATACTACTCATTACCCGTGTGTCCCATGTGGTTATAGAAGCCGACTGTCGAGAGAGTTGAGGTTGCAGGTCCAGCTAACTCCCAGCGAACACTCAAAGTTCAGGCCCTGAACCCTACACCCTAAAACGTAAACATATTTACTAACATTGGCCAGGGTGCTAACTGCTCAGGCCCTAAGCCCTACCTAGAAAGCCCAGTTACCCATAACAGTGGGCTACTTTAGCCCAAAGTGGTAGGAAATTAGGGGAAGATAGACTAGATGGCTTTCTAGGTAGTGATTACCTTAGACTCCCAAAGTATGTAGAACAAGGGCCGTCTGCAATATCTTCCCGTGTTTTGACCCAGTATTTTACCTACTTGTGAGGTCCAGGAAAAAGGCTCAGAAGCCCAAATAGTAACAAAAACAAAAAACATCAAACTCCACCACACCCCATGCCCCACAAGTCTGAAGTTCAATCTTAAACCTCAACGACCACAGAGTCTGCTGCCAAGACACAGCTGAGTCTTGGCGCGGAAGGCGCGGCAAAAACGTTTTAATTACTTTTGCTATCTTGCTGTTGCTGACGTGGCTCAGAATTTGAGATTTGAGTAACTGGCTTCTATGAAAACAGTACTAGCATAGCAGACCTCAGTGCTGGAGTATGATGAAGGGTCGTCGGTCGCTGTCCGCACGCTCGAAAGTCCTACGGCGTAGTCCCACAAGCCATCTTACTTCTTTTGCGAACTCGGACCTAACTTGCGACTTTTTATGTTGGGGGCGCCTTATGTCTAGTTCATCTGCTCAAAGACATATATGCGTTGCTGCCTTTGAGCCACGCAGCGGGAGTGGCAGTAGGCAAGCTACCCTTGTCCACAGAGTGAAGGTCGCACTTGGTGGCTTAGATCGTATAAGTTGGGTACTGCCACACCTCTAACAGCTTTTTTGGGGGTCTTAGGCTAGATATAACTATAGTATAGACATTATCCAACTGTTACAAAGTGAGGGCAGTCCCCAACGTATACTCTCCCAGTTCGTTCGCGGACTTGTCACGCCTTACCCTGATTAAGGGCTTAAAGTTTAGGGTTCGCCAAATCCCCACAAGCTTGCTCTGGTTAGCAAGGAATGAAGGCATGCCCTATTGTGCCCACTAAACAGACCCCAACGATGTTGTAATTCTCTTTTTTTTCGTTCCCCCATACATCCCTTCATAATGCAGAAATAACGCCCATTTTCCATTTCTTTTCCCTTGGTGTTCCATTCGCGGGGTCTTATCCATAAACCTGAAACCCTACTGTAATCCCTAAATCCTAAACCTCGAACCCTCAACCCCTAAACCCTACCCCGAATGGCCAAGCTGGCGGGCTCTAAGACCCAAACCCTAAACCCTGAAGACCAACCGGAACATAAAGTCCGGGGCCACACATCCTCAATAGGGATTTCTCAAACTTGCGACTTTTAGTCTTGAAGGTTTAGGGTTTAGGGTTGAAGGTTTAGGGGTGAGAGTTTAAGGTTTCTAGCGTAGGGACCCTAGGGACATTTACGGATCATCATGGGATTCCCGGGTCTTTACTCAGGGATATATAGGGAACCTCCCAAATATGTGCAGGTAGGTTGTTAGAAGTGTCGGGTGCTAACCCGGACTCAGGTCGCCAATTTGGTAGGATTTAGGTGCACGAAGCAATTCAGATTATTTGACTGTCCCCTCGTTTGCTACCTGGACCTTAAAGCAAGCTGTCATGCACCTCCAACAGCCCGTCACCCTCATTCACCATGACATCTGCAGCATGTGTGCTGCTCTGGTGTGTGGATTCTGGACCCTAGACCCTAAGCCCTAAAGCCTAAACCCTAAACCCTAAAGCCTAAACCTTGAACCCTAAACCTGAAACCTTAGGCCCGAAGCCATTCGCATAGGCGGCACAGTGCCTTCCTAGATGAAGGCATGAAGGCACTCACGAGGATGCCTTAAACCTAAACCCTAAACCCTGAACTCCAAATAGGTTTAGGGCTTAGGGCTTAGGGTTTAGGGTTTAGGGTTTAGGGTCCTAAACCCTAAACCCTGAACTCCAAATAGTAGTTTCTATCTTATTTTCCATTGTGTCTATACAATTCCTCTATTATACAATTGTAGTTTCTATCATATTTTCCATTGTCTCTATATAAATTCCTATATTATACCCCTAAACCCTAAACCGACCTCTGAAGCCCAAAGATCTGAAAGGGGGCATACAATCCGAAACATCCCTCGAGCCTTTTCCCAGGATGGAAGCTAACACAAGGAGTACTAGGATTTCTGGTTTAGGGTTTTGGGCCTAAGGAAGAACCTCACAAGGAGTACTACAAAGTTGAGGGTTTGGGGCTTTAGGTTTAATTAGGGCATAAGGAAGAATCACATTTCCTCTAAACCCAAAACCTGTTTTGAACAACTTGGAAACATTTCTGTTGATATAGCTCAAAGAGATGCGCCACCGACTTGCCCACAGGGCGGTTCAGGGTGTAGCGCTTTAGGGCTTAGGATCTAGGGTTTGGGGTTGCCACGCCCCAGAAAACCATTCACCCAAAGCAGATGCTACAACTCCTATCGGAACAAAGCCATTGGACACATAGCTCAGGGTGCGGCCAGCATGTCAGTGCTTTTTGTTTCCTTCTCGATTCCATCTAAATCACATCAAGCAGTTTAGGACTACTGTATCTGAATAGCGCCTGAAACATTAGTGCAGGCGCATGAGCCATTGTCTACCCTCCTAGTATCCCCCCGCTAACCCCAATCATACTCCCTACACAGGCCTCTTTAAAGAGCTTAGACTGTAGCTCACATGTCTTTCTCCCAATAGGACACATCTGAATCTACAAGAGAACGCACTCACCCAGGTGCTAGAGAGACCAAGATTGGGCCTCCAGCATCGATAATGCGCAGTTTGTCCTGAACCCGTTGTCTACCTCTAGGGTTAAGGGTTTGTAGGGTGTAGGGCTCGTCAGTTTGTTTTTTGTTGCCGTCAGTTTAGGGTCTAGGGCCCGGGGTATAGGGTTCAGAGTTTATGGGTTAGGGCTCTGGACTTTAAGGTTTAGAGGGTTTAGGGCTCTGGAGTTTAAGGTCTAGGGATCCAAGTTCGGGCATTTGGCATACTGTGAACAGTGCTTAGGATTCGGGGGATTTAGATTTAGCTGCACGGTCCAGGTATCCTGAAGAGAGAAGTGTAAAGGGTTCTTGGGTACTAGAACTCGTAGGGCTCCGCTGTCCTAAGCCCTAGACCCTAAATCCTTAACCTTAAACCCCTAAACCCCTAAACCCCAAAACCCCAAAACCCTGAACCCTGATCCCTATCTACGATGGGGTGCTTCTGCAGGCTGAGTCTAGTCACAGAATCGTCACGCAAGACTCCTCCCGATCGCTGGGTATTTCATAGCATCTTTAAGGGTTTAGGCATTACTGCCCTCACCCTGTAACAGTCTATATTAAAGGGTCAGATTAAGGGCTGCATATCTATATATAGGGTTTAGGGTTGAGATATAGATATAGAACGGTATTATGGGCATTATATCCAAATGTTACAGAGTGGGGCCAGAACCCAACCCAAATCCTCCGACTCCAATTCCGAGATATCAATTCGCAGGTCAGAAATCAGGTGCTGAGCTTGGGTTTTTGAAGTTCCCTGAACCCTAAAGCGAAACGTTTGGTGTTCTAGTCGCCCCAATCATCCCTCGATACCTTAAGCCCAAAGCCAGCAACCTGACGGTCTAAAGTCATTACCGCTAAGCCCGGAGCCCGGCAACCAATAAGCCTATATACGTGAGCCAAAGCCCTACCTAGAAAGCCTAGGTACCCGTAATAATGGGCTGCTTTAACCCAAAGGTAGTAGGAAATTAGGGGAAAGTTGCCTATGATTATGTGTAACTGGCTTTCTAGGTAAACCCTAAACCCCAGCCCCTAACTCAAACAAAACACTCCAAGCCAAGCGGCATCTCTAAGGTCTCGAAATAAGGTTTAGGCTTTAGGGTTTTCCTTCATACCTCCATGTTTTTTCTATGTACCCTCATATCAGCCTTTCTAACAGCAATTAGCCTATATCTCTCTATGTACCGTAAACCCTAAACCCTGAACCCGAAATCCTAGAATCCTAAATCCTTGATTCCTAGACCCCAAAAGCCCCAAATCCCTTTCAGCCCTAACCCCCCCGCCCCCAAATCCGCAACCAAATTCCCCAAATCCATAAATCCTAAATCCCCCAAATCCGTAAGCCCTTGCTCCCGAAATCCTTAAGCCCTAAAACCTAGATCCTTTTTCCCTAAACCGTAAGCCCTGAACCCTAGAATGCCAGTATAATGGCACTGCCAAGGTTCCGATGAAAGCAGGCCCAGGCCTCTCCTTAGGGTTTCGTTGTGTTTAGGGTTTACCTAGAAGGCCAGTACCGCATAATTATAAGCCGCTTTCCCCCAATTTCCTACTACTTTGGGTTAAAGTAGCCCATTCTTATGGGTAACTAGGCTTTCTAGGTAGGGTTTAGGGTTAGTCAGCTAACAGGCAGGGGGGTTCATGGGTCGAAGGCTTTGGGTTTACATAGGGCTGAAGGGTTCAGGGTTGAAGGGACTTAGGGATCTCGATTTTAAAAGTTGAAGGGGTTTGGGGTTAAAGGAGTTGGGGTTTCGGATCGAAGGGTTTAGGGATATAGCGTTTACGGTTCAAGGGGTTCGGGTACTTGGGCTTCGGAGTAACAGGGCTCATAGCATACCCTACGCCCTAAAGCCAAAGTTTGGGGCAAAGTGTAGGGTGCAGGGTTTAGGGTATGATTCGGAATTACTTGGAACCCTTAGACAGAAAATGGATTTGGGATGACTTGGGTATAGGGTCCATAGGGATATATAGGGATGTAGGGGGACATTGGGATACATCGGATTTAGGCGGGATTTAAGTTTAGGATTTAATGTTTGGGGCCTAGATGCCATGAGGCATTTGGGAGCTTCCCAAAACTAGGGAAACCTTTTTGGGAGTCCCCATAATAGAAAATGTAGCATTTGGGTGTCTATCTTAGGGGTCCCCTTATAACCCTAAACCCTGATTGAATCCTAAACCCCAAAACTACTATTTCTGAATGCATGAAACGCTCTGTGCCTCTAGTTCATCCTCCCTGCCTTTTGGAAGTTAGCAGAGTGACAAGCATGCCTTAGGTGGACCCCCCACGCTGTACTAGTGACAAAAAGGGATACTAAGGATTATATAAGGGTCCTCTTACGCTCCTGGGATTATATAGAGATTATGTAGGGTTTAGGGTTTAGTAGTGACTATAAAGGATAATAAGGATTATAAAATTAAGGGTCCTTGTATATTCCACTTGTACCACTATTACAGGGTGGGAGGTCCTCCTAAAGCATTCCGCCATTTTAAGACAGTTTGGGTGTCAAGGTTTAGGGCTTAGGGTGAGCAACGCGAATTTACCTGCTTGCTGGCGCGTTCATAGTGAATGTGTGTTGGTGGGGAGCGAAAACGGATGATTTTCATGCTTTTAACATGGACTTTACAGGGATTCTGTCGCTTCTTGTCCCTCGTAAGGCGTAAGGGATTAGGCGATCAGGGGTTAGGGTAGTTTAGGGTTTGGGGATCAGTGAGGGACTTGTGAAGCCTATGAAGATCGAGTCATGGCAGCTCATGCTTACGCTACGTAGCTGCGCCCGCAATCTTAAAGCTGCACCCGGAGAGTCCAAGTACATAGACAATTCCCAATATTCAAATCCTAGGAACTCCAGTACTGGATACGTTGGCTTTCAGGATCAATATGACTTCCCTATAAGGTTCAAGTACCTAAATTGGCAATGCTTTGCGCCCAAAGGGTTACTGTATACATGTCTTGCGCATGCATAACATCCGATTTAGGTACTCCAAGCCTTGAACCCTGAACCCTACACCCTCAAACCCTGGACCCCAAACCCTTAAACCCTGAACCCTCAACCCTTAAACCCTGAACCCTAACCTTGAAACCCTAAACCCTACATCCCCTTTAAAGGGACCAAAGACAAGTAGCAACTCCAGTCGGAACGGCAGACCGATGGGAAAGGTCCACTGCTGCTCCTCTTGAAGTTGTAGGTTTGTCTAGGGTTTAGGGTTTAAGGCTTAGGGTTTAGTGGATTTAAGGCTTAGGGTTTAGGGTTTCAGGGTTTAAGGTCTAGGGTGTAGGGTTTAGAGGTATAATATAGGAGTTGAATGGGGATAATAGAAAATACATCGGAAACTACTATTTTGTGTGTAGGGTTTAGGTCTTATGGTTCAGGACGTTTTACAGCTTATGGTTGAGGAGTTTTCGGGTTAGAGGGTCTACCTGGAGGAACCCATGCACCTCTGCAAAGGGGCTTTGTACCTAATACTTTGGTATCCTTAAGGCTCTAATTTCTAATGCAAACGGACTTTACTGGGAACCCCAAACAGGGAACCCCAAGAATATAGCAGAATATGATAGGAATATACCTACAAGAGTCCTTATCTTCCGTTATATTCCTACTATATTCTTGGGGTTCCCTGCTTGAGGTACCCAGAAGAATCCTTTTATAACGTCTATCCTTGGAGGGACTTGGGGCTCCCAGTCTCCACTGAGTCCGTAAAGGTTCAGACAGGAACGATGGCTTGGGTCCGGGTCCCGCCCGCCCCCATCAACAGTCTATAATGGGGATCATATTGAGGGCTATGTATAATTATAGTATACATATTATCCAACTGTTAATGAGATGGACCATCACCCCTACTAGATACCCCCCAATGGTTAGCCCACTACCCCCATTCCACCCCAAGCCCAAAACCCTCAACCCTAAACCCTTCACCCTCAACCCCAAGCCCTGAA
>CAJNIZ010003279.1:12663-24004 GCA_905231905.1 Symbiodinium pilosum | reverse complement strand
TACCTGACAGAAATCTAATGTGTTACAGTACTCCCGGGAGGACCCCTCAATTTGCCCCTGTGCTGCAGCCGCCCCTTTGCGGGGTCGGCGGCAGCGGCGGCAGCCCTTAAATAATTAGTAACAATCGGGAATACCTCTCATATGACTTCCGGGTACTCTATGACCTCCTGCATGCACTAATAACTAGCACCTGGAAAGGTCAATTGCTACTGGTGAAGCTGCTGCTCTTCTTTACACAATCCACCAGCCCCTGGTAGGGGCCTTTCGTCCGGTTGCTTTGCGCACCCAACCTGTACGTGTACATACCCTTCTAGGCCCCTAGGATCACCCGCAACAGGCTAAGGGGCCATGTTGGGCGAACCCGTAGTCAATCTGGCGAAGTCAATCTGGCGCAAAGCGGGTGGAGCCTGGACGCTCTTCCTTCCTGTTCCTGGTAAGGACCTATAAAAATGAGGAAGGCTTGGAGCTGTACCTGTAAAGGTTGTTTGCTCCATGAGTACAAAGAGGATAGAAGATCATCCGGAGTTCTAGAGGTGATGCTTTTTGTTCTAGCCTCAATCTTGCAGATTCATAAAACGCACTTCTGGGACGAGCTGTAAGAACAAGGGAAACCCCGCAGAGCAAGTTGATATCGAGACCCTTGCACAATTCAATCACCCAACTAAGTTAGATACAGATTTTGAGGACAAGCAAAACCTGAAGACATCTGAATTGGTTCTGAGCTAGGATACCATTCAAAAAACACGCAGTTTTGCGGCTCTCATTGTGTTTAGATGGTTCTAATATGATAGAAACTTTCAGGCTAATTTCCTGTGAGCAGCCCTACTCACAGTCTTCAGACAAACCGTACTGAATTACTTACTCCTAAGACACAATCGTAGTTTCCCTTTTTTACGTTATCCCAATATGACTCTATGACTCCAATATTATAGTAGTTTCCATTTTCTTTTCCATCAAGATCTCACATTGACCTACCAAACCCTCGGAACCAAGCTAACTTTTCTTCACTCCAGGAAATGCGGGCTGAAACCAGAAACCCTAAACCCTGTATCTTCATCCCGTGTAGGATTCTCCCAACATGCTCCCCATCAAGGGTACAGGTTTAGGGTTTGGGTTTTGCCTCGTTTTCATCTTGGACCAAGTTCCTGTAACCCCTCGAGCAGGAGATGCTCCCCATTCAGAGGCGACGCAACTACAGGATTTAGGGTTTAGGGTTTAACAGTTTAACCCTTCTGGTCCCGTTCTGTCCTCTGAATACTAGGTGCCTTGCAATAAACGTAGACACACTTGCCTCCAAACATTTGAACGAGCCCCACCTTCTGTACCTTAACCGGGAAGGAGGCTGACTAATTTTTCACAGAATAGTACGCATTGTAGGTAGTTTCCATTCTCATTTCCACATCGCTCTCGTTCCCATGTGTCGTGGCGCTGAAGGCCTCGTGCGCACGGGAACCGTGTGGCACAAACCAAGCCCTTGCCTCACGAAAGGGGCTTGGCTGAGCGTGTTTAGGGCTTGGGATCTCGGCTTTAGGAGTTCGGGGTTGAAGAGGGCTTCGGGGTGAAAGTTTTGGGGCTGTGGATCGAGGTCTAGGGATCGGTGTCTGGTGCTCCCCTTTTGTACTCCACCCCGGACCTAGGGCATCTTTCTGTCGATCTGCGATATGAAAATCTCAAAGACCCTGCGCTTGTACCATTAAAAGCCACAGCTGCTGACCTTGTCTGAGAGCCCTGCCCAATGTTTTGAGTGGTCATCAGAGCACGCACTAAACTTTGAAAGCTACCAGCCGAAACATTAAACTACGTTGAAGGCACGCCTTCAACGGTTGTCAAACACCATACGAAGCCGCGGCTGATACAGGCATCACGACAACACTTTCCCACTATCACGACTTCCACTCTTGCGCCTCCCCCTCCTCCTCCTCCTCCCCTGTCCCATCGTCTGCGGCTACTACAAGTACTACAACCAAAGTCAGCAGAAGCATTAGCATTGTGGCTGTCACTTTTGGGGGTAGAAGAAATAAGTGTAGGAGAAGTAGTAGCAATGATAGCAGAAATTACCATTAAAATGTTGCTACTATTAGTAGAGGTGGTCGTTGTAAACGCACCAGCAGGAGTTACTACATTGTACGACCTCTACTACTTCTTCTTACTGTCCTCTGGTTTCTGTTGTACCCATACGGGTTGCTCTTACAACTTGAAAGCCTCCATCTCGCCGACGGTCAGGTAAGAAATGAGCTTGAGCAGGCTCTGGCTTTCGGCCTTGGAATGGCATGGCAGCCCTGCAGCAGGCCACGCGTTATATCCACACGCATTACCATGAGCTAATGCCATCAGAGCTATGCCGACGAAATCCGGCAGTAGTCCTGCTGCAAAACAAGCATCTTCTGTGTGTGTGATGAGTGGCGCGACGATCGACTTGTTTGCATGCAAAGGCAGGCCCCACCCTCCTGTTTTGCTCTTTCGGCATCCTTACACAGGTTGCACCCCATGTCATAGAGGTGTGGCACATCCTTGGGACTGATTGTCAGCTGAATCTGCCGCTGAAAGCGGATGGGATGTTCCATGCTTGAAGCTGGCAACTACTTGTCGATTTTTGCTTGGTCAGGGGCTGTACGACAGCCATCCAAAGTTTCTCACGAAGCTGGGGAGCTGACGCATGAAAAGGGTTCAGGGTACGCTTGATCGCGATTAGCCAGTGGCAAGTGAGAGGGATGCCCCAATTGGGAAGTGAGAATGAATGAGTGCAGTGGGAGTTGTTCTCCAGAGTACACGCATGAGTCAGTGAGGACTTCGCCCTCGCACACTTTACACCGCCTTTTAAAAGTGCCAGCCTGCAGACCTTTTTCCAAATTGTTACTGTCTGCTGCTGAGGTTGCCTCCTACTCTGATTTGAACGTCATGCTCTGCAGGTCACGGTGCATGCAGAAGCTTTGAATAAGGGCCTGGCAAGGACTTGCGTCAGCGCTCGTGGGGAGCTGACATCGAGGCCGAAGGACTCCAGGTACTCTGCTTGGAAGTCCTGCAAGAATAGTTTGTGTCAACAGCTTCGAAACCTTCCGTCGTTAGGCTTCAACACTGCAGTTTTTCTTAAGGTTGCATTCGCAAATTATGTCCTATCGCCCTGTGCAGTTGGTGGCAGCAGCAAAAGCGCATTGGACAGCAGTATGAGCCACGATGGCCATGCCTTGTAGAATTATGTAAGCCGCAGACGGAGGAAAAGATTACTGAAGCACTCGTGTATGCAGCATGCACGATACTGCCTGACTAATGTCAGGCGAGCTGTCCCCCAGCATGGAGATGTCCAATACAGAGTTCTGCCAACCAAAACGCAAGGCTTCAAATGCAGGACCACAAGAGGGCTAGTACCGCCTTTTTGACTCTTGGAGGCACAGCTTGTAGTTTGAGTGAGGTGTGGGTTCATGCACTTTATGAACTGATGCAAAGGAGTTTGAAGAACAAGAGCAAGCAAAGACAACAGTAAATGGATCGGATCCTGACATGAAGGGCAGGGGTTAGTACTTGTAAACAGGCTAGCTGGGGCTAGCACATGGTTTATGAGGGTTGGAAGCGCGCCTGTATACTAAAACCCAATGACCCTCCAAGCAGAAATGCCACACAAAACGTCACACGAGGGGCACGACTTCCTTTTGAGTGGACGCGCTTCCACCAAGGGGGATAAGTCATCTCTTGATATCTCTTGATGAGGCATATTCAGACAGATGTGTCTGAATATTCTGAATACCTGTGACTGTGGACTGTGGCTCACCCCCACCCCGCAGGGTCGGGCCTCATAAAATTGAACTCTTGGAGTACAAGAAGCAACGAAGATGTACAGGAGGCTGGAAGGCTTTGACCCTGGCCCTGCGGCCCTTCATGGTCTTCATGCCCTGTGACACACACCGTCTGTAAAGCCCCGGATCCTAGGTCTTGTGCATGCAAAGCCACGTCAGCCACAGAGGATCTCCATTACAAGGATACATGTAGCATTCTAGAGTCTAGGAGATGCAGAATGTATGAAGAGATGGCAATCTTGGCTCAGAATTGCTGTAGGATTTTCAAGCGTCATGCAATCCTGGACAGGGCAGGTATGTGCTGCTACGTCTTCAGAACATGCATGCCTTTATGCATCGCCATGGGACAAGTTTTTTGAGAAGGCCGTACGTAGCTTCCCATGTGGCATCCATAGATTTTTGAGTCGACTTGAAGTGACAGTCACCACCTCTACCTGGAGATGCAGAAGCCAAACCAAGGCGTGGGGATTGAGAGTTCAGACATCACTTCGCTAACGCGGCTTCACGAGCTGAAGTGGCTCAGGCAGCAACACCAGGTACGTACACCTAATAAATTAGCGGATGTTCAACTGTGCAAGGTTGCTTATTCATCTCACCGGCATGGGGACCTTCATTTGAACCGTATTCTCCGCCACGACGATGACCACAACGATAACTTCTGCTACGGCTACTGCAACCAGTCCTACTGCCAAGGTGTGGCAAATTCCACCTGCATTGCTAGAGTACTGAAAAACTTTCATCACTGAACATCATGTGTCTTGATCCTTGTCGTCTAATGCCGCAACTTCTGCTTCAAGTTGAGCGGATACCTGGCACAGGCATTAAGTTCAGCTCGAGAGCTCGGGTATCGCGCAGCAGGCATAGACAAAGGGCGTAAGAAATGGTCCATGGCCTTCGGGAAAGTGCAGAATAGCCCTTGGGAACTTGGAACTTGCCATCATGAAACATAAAGTTGCCACACCTCAGATGTAAACCGCTGAGCCATATATACCCCTATACAACCAAATATAGGCCGAAATCCCTAAACCCTATGTAACCCTGCAAACTCTGCAGAGCTCGAAACCTCCCACATTCCGCAAACACCAACATCCCAAACACCACATCGGGTTTACAGGGCACTGGAACTGGGTTAATTAGGGCTTAGGATGCTCCCCAACTCCTCGAAGACGCCTTTGGACAGGCATGTCTGAATCCACACTAAAGACAGCCGTGCAGAACCAGATACAACACTTCAAGCAAACAAGCAAGTACTGTAGGTGCGATGGATGACTGTCGACCAATTACTGAACGCAAAAAATGAAACACAAAACGGAAGAAGAGCAGCACTAAATTCGGTGATTGAATGGGCAAAGTAGACTGAAAGGAAAACCTAGGATAAACACAAATGACCGCAATAGCAATGATGACAAGCTCAAATCTAGTAAGAGAAGTGAGTAGCTTACATTTGTTTATTAGCCGGAGAAGAGGCGGAGGAGGAGGAGGAGGAGGAGGAGGAGGCTGAAGGGGGATGGCAGCAACAGTAGCACTGGGATAGCTACATGTCAGCAGTGCATCCAGAAATGAAGGGGTGCTTCCACCCAGGTAATGATGCAACAATTTTTCACAGTCGTACGAGCCATAGTCTAAACTCCTAGTATCTCCCTTAACAACCCCTATAGTAGTCCCCTAAATAATCCCCCATAAATAATCCCCTATAATACCCCCCTTTAAAGAGTTTAGACTATAGCTCATGTGTACCTTTGTGGGCCTGACGGCATCGGCTACTTGTCCTTTACGGGCGATTTGGGGAGACCCTGACTGTGAGATATACCGAATTCTACCGATATATCACACTTCTCTGAAGAACCAAATGCATTATTCTTCAATAATTCCCACATAGCCCGAGTTTCCATATCAGTTTCCATTTGATTCTCCACTACCACAATTCTCCGAGGTGGTTAACCCAGCCGGGATCACGATGATGAAGCGGCTGGCCAACGGGCCCAAGGCCTTGCAATTGGCAATTCTGCAATGCAGTTTCAGCATGAACAATATGGTAGTTTCCCAAAAATGGGGGGACCCCTATATAGGCCCAAAATACTATAATCGTTATTATTGGGACCCCTAAAAAGGTACCCCTAATTTTGGGAAATCCCCATATAAAGCAAATATCACAAATGAGACGACAGCCGTAATGAAAGGGAATACAGCATGAGGATTTAGGAACCTTAGTAGCAAAGAGCCATATCAAACATATTGGAACAACAGCAACTGCAACGATAACGATAACGAAGCAGAGGCAACGACAATGTGTGAATTACCTCGTCCCTGTGTTTCCGCAGGCAGAGATCCAGAGGGTACCATGAGAGCGACTGACAGTATCCATGACATCAAAGGCACAACGTCTAAATGTAGGCCGGCACTTCGTGAACGCTCAACACCCCATGTAAAGCATCCATTGTTATATACGCCCCCCCAAGCCTCAAGCCTCTGCTTTCGTGTACGACCTATTGAACCGTGAAGGACATTCAAATCTCCGCCAGGGATCTGCCACCGAGAGAGTTTCCATACCAGATCAAGGACCGCCATCATTGTCGTGCACGCTTGCATTGTCCATAACGCGGAAGCTTGTCCAAACGAGTGATGCAGACATATGATCCGTAAGTGGGACGCCCATACTCGGATTTTGCATCTCTTACACGGTCAGGCATCTGGCGTTCCTGGCCCTCCATTAGTGAGCGCATGTGAGCGCAATATCTCCATGATTGTTGTCGATGTGAAAACTTTGTGATCTCAGAACGTGCCACCAGTCTGAGGGATGGCGTGAATGGGAGGTGCCATCTTCGCAGCGGTCACACTTTTGCCATCTCACTGTCTCTACAGCAGCTCCAGAACGCAGTCACAAGGTGTGAGGCGCCGTAGCTGATTTCCCACCCGAAGCCAATAATCATGGGGGGGAGGGCTACCTGGTCATAGCATGGAGCACACCGAGACGTGGTTTGTTAAAACGATAGTGCAGAACCTCATTTGCGCTAAGTACTAAATCACTCTATCTACAACTACACTGGCACTGCTTCTACAGAAGGTCCCTCAGGGCACCATAGTATGGAGCACTATTGGAAATTCTACAGTCGAAATCCTTGCTCTTTCCCCATATGAGGCATGCCTTGTTACGTGCTCCACTTCAATAAGATCTGTACAATGAAGACCCCCAGAATAGGCCGTGTAAATTTGAGGAGCTTTTCTGTCCCGACGCTATATCTATTCTAAACATGTCATGAATCACCCAAACAATCTGCCTCACAATTGATGTAGAGATACGGAGAAGCCCATCAGTTGAGCCATAATCTGAACTCCTAGTACCCGCCCTAATCACCCCGACAGCACTCCCCTATATAATACTCTATATAACCTCCTCTGAGCAGTTTAGACCCTAAACCCTAAACCCTATATAAACCCTTTCTAGCCCCCTTTCACGTAGAAACGCGGAGAAGCCCATGAGTTGGGGGTAGGGACTGATACCTCGCCTGGGCATCTGCCTGGAGATGCTCAGCCAAGCCTGAGATGACGGCTTAGAGCTTAGAGTATGGGGCTCTATAGGGGTTCTACAGGGGTGAAAACGCGGTCTGAAAGGGGATATAAGGGTAATGGAAAAGAAAATGGAAACCATTTTTTAGGGTCAAGGGTTTTGGATTTAGGGTTCCGGATTTGGCGCCTGAGTTTTGGTTTGGTGGTTGGTAGGAGAGTTTATTTCTTGGCGGAACCAAGGAATACAGGTAATGGATCCCCATCATTGCCCCAATAATGGTGATAGAAATTTCATTCTATTGAGTAGCTGGGCTTCCCCCAAGCTCCGCAACCCAAAGCCTAAACCGCGCAGTGCTGACGCATGCTGCAAGGGGTCAACCGAAAGCGTGAATGCAGTCAGGCGTGCATGGATGCGGAAGCTGTGTGAAACAGGGGTCGACAATTGTTCTCAGCTTGTTGTGGAGACCTTGGATTTTTGAGAAAACCATGGGGTAGCCACGGTTCTCATGAAGCAAAGGTATCATGTCGTGCGGGTGTTGATTAGACCTTGCGTTCCCCTGTTTACATCAGAACTACATTCCCTTCATAAGAGGATGCTGAGATTGGCAGGGGCTCGGGTGCAGGGGTTTCACATTGAGGCCGCGGTTGCGTTGGAACAGCCTGAACATGAAGACACCACACATTAAGCAATGGCTACCACATTTGGGTTGCATCCTTGGGGAGTAGATGCAGATGAGTAGCGTGCGGTGAACTCGTTGCCATTCGCTGCATCCTAAACGAAGAGTTGATTTCAGAAGAATATCCTGCTAGTCCGATACGGTAGCTTAAATGCGGGATGCGCAGCAGACTTAGCGGTTGCCTTTAACCCTAAACCATCCCTTACATCTCAGGAGCCCTCCTGGTCTGGGAGGCACATCCAGGTCGCGCACTTTTCTTGTAACAAGTAGAATCTAGAATCATACATGGACTCGGGGTAAGGGTCTTGATTTGTGTCTAGTTTGGGGCTTACATAGAAGTATAGTAGGCAACAGGTAGACTATAATGGTCTGTTGAAGCAACACCAGCAATCCACCCCTTACCCAGCTCCTCGCATGGAGACAACGTGCAACCCGGTCAAATAGCTGAGTCACACCTAATCTGCTCTAATGCAGACAGTGATGTGGATGCGGACGGCTACCCTCCTCTAAACTAAATTGTAATATTCCGCAGCCCCTTTCAGAAGGAAAGCCGTCTACAGAGGGCCCACGTTTAACATTCTATTAATGCTTTGCAAGCCGTGCATCTATCAAAGGCAGAGTTCCCATGGCATGCCGTTAAAAAACCCACATTAGAAGGGATCCAACAAGAAAGAATCAACAATTTTCAGAACCCCACCGCAAACTGTGACGAAGGAGGCCAGAGGGAAATTCTTGACATCAACAAGATATTTACACCCTAAACCCTAAACTTTGAACCCTAAACCGTACCTAAACTCTAAACTCTAAACCCTTAACTCTAAGCCCTAAACCCTAAAGCCTACAGCCTAAACCCTAAAGCCTAAACCCTACAGCCAACCCAGGGATTCCCAGTTCCCTCTTGCCTTCCTGGCGATCTTTTGGACTCAGAAAAGTGTCTAAAAGTAGCAGGATAAGCCTTTAGGGTTCAGGGTTGTAGGAGTTTAGCGTTTGTATATGGTTATATAGGGAAAATGGAAAAGACGATGGATACTATTCTCTAGGATTTAGGTTTAGGGGTTGAGGGGCTTGTGGGGGTTAATGTAGACCCTTGATTAATGAACCCCCTCCCCTTAATACGGGTTATAATAGGGATCTTTATTTTGAGGCCCTGAAAAAGAGGGGGTTTACTAATCAGGGGTCTACATTAGGGAGCTGATGCGTGATTCTAAGCTCAAGTAGCGCAGCCATATTGCTAATTTAGATTTAGGGCCAAGTATTCAGGATTTCTGGTACGGGGTTTGGGAATTGGGGTCTAGAGTTTATTAAAACCATGCGACCCTAGTACCCCAAGCCTGTTAGCATAATGCCATCCAGGATGACAACTTCCTCCCTCTGCAATAACAATCCTCTTGGAGCATGAAAACAGTACAAACGGCAGAAAGCCTACGAAATAAAGGATAAAGGTCATCCGCTTCCCCCAATTTAATTGGATGTCCTTTTGATGTTTGGATACAGAAGTTTAACCGTAGTGTTTGCTCTTTAGAAAACTTATCTTCCGAGACCTTCCGGATCTTTGGCTTTTCTGAGCAGCGCATTTTTCCTTGTAGTGGGGCTCAGTACTAGGGGGAAGGCATGAACTCATGCAGATCGAAAGCTTAGCCACCGTAACCTACCCAATTTGGAGGCTACCTACTCACCTGCAAGATCATGCTTGTTGGGAGATAGTCTGCTGGGTGGATGAAACCCTCCATATACCTATTCTATCCGGTGGAGGAATGGTGGGATCTACGCTTAATTATTCTTAGGAGCCCTTTCTGCAGCTCCAACTTCGGGAACAGTGATGGACACCCCTGCCTAAACCCAGCCCTTTAATGGCAGGGGTGTGTGTGTGTGCCTCCGCAGCAACATTGGCGAGAACTACCTGAATGCTCAAATAGCTTTAAGTCTTTGGGCTTCAGCTCTAAAAGAGCTGCGGGGGTCTCTTCTTGGGTTTCTGGAAACTCAGATCATGTTCTTTAACAGGCTCAAAAGGTGGGATGAAAGAAGGTGGGGCATGGAAATAAGCGACAATATAGAAAAGTATATACTAAGTATCCCTGAACTCGCCTACCTTCATCCCACCTCTTGAGCCCCCTGAGTTCTTGAGGGGTAGGTAGGAAGCCGCTACCTTGCATGTAAAGCCTGCATCGGCTAGCATGCGATAGCAGTGCCATGTCAGTAATCCCCTCCCCAAATATATTGAACCCAGCCAGTAAAAATACTCCCTTTCCAGTATCTTCATTGACAATAGTGTGTTGGGAAGATGTTTGATTGGTCGGGTTGGGGGGGTTTGACTCTTAGGGGGAGGAGATCACGACATGTAACCTAGAATCAAAGAAACAGCGAGCATCTTAATGCATAGGAAGCTATCTTGAGCCTACATTGGGCTTGTAATAACCTGGAGATTGCATTCACATTATGGAAACATATGGCTTATACTGCGCTACTGTTGGTGGCTCCGCGAGCGTGGAGGCATGCAAGAGATGGTCGAATGTTCTTTCTGTGCAATCACGACGTAATTACGTGGAATTCTTGAGGGTTGCACGGTTTTCGCTGAGCTGCTTTCGTTGAAGTTTTCGATACCTTGCCTTGCAATCCTGATTCTCGGGGCACCTGAAAGGTGGGCCATAGGTCTGCGAACTTCAAGTATCACCCTGAACCTTTTTAAAGAAACCTCAATCTCAAACACTGAGTCTTCAGCTCCAAACCCGCAGCCCCACACCCTAGGCTTACTGGCTGTTAGTAGGGAGTAAGGGAATATAACCCCTATATGATCCCCGTATAATGGATTCCCATATTCCCTAGTAAGAACCAGTATAAGCCCTAAACCCTAACCGAAAAGCTTGGCCCCACGCCACTGGCTTTGCCGTAATCAGCTGCGCCAGGAAATCATCGCTGGGCAACCTCTCTTTGTTTAGGGTTTAGGGCAGAGGATTTAGGGTTGATATGGGATATTCTCCCCCCATAGTGGAAAATTCAATGGAACATGACATGGAAGCTGGGATTACATAGGGGTTTAGAGCGACTTGAGTTTGCACACATTAGGGAATATCCAAGGAAGGCTCTTGATCCCTGCGAGCTAGACCGCGGTGTTTTGGGCTGATATGTACTCAGCACAAGTCAGATACCTTGGATCCTAAACCCTAGACCCTTAAACCCCCTAAACCCTAGACAAGTACCCAGCAACTGGGTCTGGGACTTTTTGTAGCGCGGATTTTGCGAAGCGATATAGGGAGGTGCTGGCAGATTTCCATGATTGCTGGGTGTTGACCCTAAACCCTAAACCCTTGAACCTAAATCCTAAACCCTTAAGCCTTAACCCCAAATCCAAGAACCCTAAACCCTAAA
>CAJNIZ010003279.1:0-12563 GCA_905231905.1 Symbiodinium pilosum | reverse complement strand
CCTAAATCCAAGAACCCTAAACCCCAAACCCCCAAACCCTAAACCCCTAAACCCTAAACCCAAGAACCCTAAACCCTGAGTGTCTTGGCTTGGGGATCCCCAGTGGCTGCCCTGGGGGTTAGTAGGGAATAAGTGTATGGGGATGTTTTAGGGTTTAGGGTTTAGGGTTTAGGGACCTTTTAGGAGTTAGTAGGCAATATGCGAATATATTGTACACAGATTATATCCCCTTTTTCCCTCCAAATTAATACCCCAGCAAGTCGTGAGCATGTCAGGGGAACCCCTCTTTTGCCCTAAACCCTAAACCTGTCAATCCTAAATAGCAGTTTCCATTCTATTTTCCATTTTCCCTATGTAACCAAAAGCATGCCATCCTGAGAGTTTGGCAGCAGATCCTCATCCTGCTTTACGAGTGCCTCAGAGGTTGCAGCATATGCGTAGGCACGACTAATTATTACCTCAATCACGAGTTTGGGCTGGAAAAGCAAAGAGTCTTGTGGTAGCAAACTATACAGCTCAGGTCTGGGCGTATCGCGCTGGCTTACCATCCTTCGCAGGAAGGGATATTGAGATTTAGGGATGCCTCAAATTAGAAGTACCATTTTGGGGGTCCTCAAGAAGGATTATAGTACGTTGAGGTCCCCATATTTAGGGAATCTACCATTTGGCAACGATTTGGATGATGCTCAGTCCTCAAGGTGATGAGGACGATGAGCTTTACACCAAGGGCTTTATCATAAAACCAATCGAAATAGAATCGCTATAACTAGGAATGAAGAGACCCTAGCATGTACTATAGACCCAGAATATGGTAACTGAAATTAAGTTCCCCTATGATGTAGAGAATGGCTGATCGGACAGGAAGTTTCAGGCGAAGCTTCTGCTGCTGTTGCGTCAGGCCCTGAACTTCCAGCCTTACAGCTACGAAAGGTTTTGGAACCTTCTGCAGTATCAACACAATTCAATTATGCTGCAAGATTGCAGGGATGGTATTTTATCGAAGGTTTGTAGGGTGTCCTTGCGACCATGCTATGGGTGAATAGCCTCACTTTTGTTTTCAACATCCCCCCGCACAGATATTACATCCCAGAAACATGCCAGCATAAGGCAGGGACAAGAGGATGTTCCGAAGTAAGGGGACTGGTTCAACTGCGAACCACTATCTAAATGCCTTGCTAAAGCCCATGGAGCCCTGATGGGCAACGTAAACATGATTTGAATCCGGGAAAGGGTGAAAGGAAACATCTCTCGGCAATCCGGATCACAATCTAAGGGTTTCTCAAACAAGGGTTCGACGATGCGGGAGCACGTACGGAGGACCGAATTTGAGAACTGCACGAAAGAGCACCCCTGCGATTATGACCTCGAGGCACTTCAGGATCTCCTCGTACATTGCAAGAAGCTTCGCCTTGCCGAATACAGCAACTTCTTGTACCCCTTGTTAGTTTCCATTTTATTTTTCATTATCCCTAGATAACCCCTATATTACTATAGTAGCCCTATATTGCCCTTATAAGTAGCCTTGCTTCACGAGGATGTGGGGCTTAGGGTACCCTTGGGAGCAGCTTCTGGAGGAAGCTTGCCTCACAATGTTGAAATGGGGCTTAGGGTTTAGGGGTTTAGGGCCATACCTTGTTTTGGGGGTCCCAATAATAAGGACTAGAGTCCCCTTAACTTGGGGAACTACCATATGTGGATAGTATGCACATTTTCCCAAGATTCTCATGCTGCATTCCCGTGTCCTGGAAGCAAACCTTCTATAAAACCCATGAAGCTTCTGTCATCTTCCAGCATTCACAATTCAATCATTCGAAGCCATGCCCCCTTACTTGAAAGCCTCCACCAGGGAGAACCCTCCTTTCGCTGTAGGCGTATCTGGAGAATGCTGTAAGGCTCCTTTGATGTGTTTGGCTGTTGTTGAGCCCTTTGATCAACTTTGATCTCACTCATTTGGTGTGTTCTCCTCTGCGCAACCTAAGACCTTCGACAAACTCCACGTGCAACCCCGCAAAGAGATTTCTCCGACGTCCCAACGCTCCTTGAAAGAAGGATGGAGTCAACTACACTGGGGCGCCACAGGGTACACCAGTCTGAAAGAAATCCATCAACGATTTGGGGAACAATGGCTTGATGCCAAACTTGCCTCTTGGATTTTGGACGGCAACAAGTGCTCCGACAGAAAGGATCGAAATTCAGATGCCCGAAGCAGAAGACACACCATTCGACATCTAATGCAACACCCAAACTAAACTTCACATACTTTGCTAGATCCCCATCTCTTACTGGGGGTTCGTAGGGAATAAGGGAATGTATTATATTCACTACATACTACATTCCCATATTCCGTACTAACCCTCAGTAAGATGCGGCCGGGTCATCTCCACTTGTGCCGCTTCAAATCTTCCTTAGGAACAATGTGCCGAAAATGGGAAATCCATAATGCCCGTCTTGTATCCACATATTAATCCTCTTTCCCTAATGTTAAACCCCCTGCCCCACAATATTGAATATGCCCACTGTGTTGTATTACAATCTGTTGAAGTATGTTGAAAATATTGAGTATTGCGGGGGGTGGCGGGAAGAAACCATTACGGGGAAATGATTACCAAAACCTGCACCAAAACATCCTAAAGCCTAAACCCGAACCCTAATTCGTAAAGCCTAAGCCGCACACCCTCAGTCCTAAATCCTAAACCCTAATTCTTGAACCCTAAATCTGAAACCTTAAATAACATTTTGGCTAACCAAAAGCCGAGTGTGAGGCTGGGTCTGGCCCGGTTGCGCTGGCTGTCAAGGCCTTCAAATGGGATCTTTGGGGGTATGGTGTAATGTTGGACCCTGTTATGCACGTGCCTCCTCTTTAATGTCAAGTTTTGGGGGCAAAATTCCTAATTTTAGGTCTCAAAAGTTTAAATAGTTACTTTTAAATAGTTATCATTGACTTATTCTACTAATATTAATACTAATACTATCACCATTAGGATTTACCTGGGCCCCCCTCAAACAATTTTAGTTCAGGATCCAAAAATTGTTTGGGGGGACTACATACTGAAGCGGGTCCAACATTAGGGTTTCGGGTTGTAGGGTTTGGGGTTTAGGATTTAGGGTTCAGGGTTTAGGCTTTAGGATGGTAGGGTGTAGGGTTTAGGTCCGCTTGGGGTCTCCCAGTAGTAAGGATTGTTCTGTTTTTTGCGTCTGAGAGCAGACCTCATTTTGGGAAACCCCCCATTATGTGGGGCTCGATTGTAAGATCCCAGCGTGGCAGAGTAGCATACGTCATCACAGAAGCGCTGATGATCGCGCATCAAAGAAAATGGTCGTCTGCGTAAGAGGTGTAACAACAGACTCAGACGCCAGCACTGAGCATTTAATGCTGGAGGACGTTTCTCAAAGGACTGCATTGCAACAGTACAAATCAGCGAATGCACTCCTGTCATCCCTGGTCCGGATTCATGCTCTCCCAATCTCGAATTTTGGACTGCTGTACCTCCACGTGTGAATCCAAACTCCCGCCTGCATCTTCTGCAGAACCCCTTTGCATCCCGTCGCAGTTCCGTTGGTTCATACATGCCCAGCCAACCAACGCATCGAATCGGATCGACGATTGAATCGATCGAATCGAACTTGCCCGTTACCGTGGCCCTCCCATCTCCCACCTCCCACCTCGGATGTGGGGGGGGAGGTGGGAGGGTGGAGGGTGGGAGGCCGGGGGGGTGGGAGGTGGGAGAGGGTGGGAGGTGCGAGGTGGAGATGGGAGGTGAGGGGAGGTGGGGTGGGCGGTCGGTGGGAAATCGGAGGATCACTAAATCGCTGGAAATCGAATCGATAGATCGATGTCCATCGAATCGGCTCGGTCTTGGCATGTTTCATAAAACTTCATCAAAGCGCATCGCCGTCACTTGTTAACTCTCTGCATGCGCCGCAATGAACCAATGTCAAGGTGACATTGATCCGAGTGATACTCAGGAACATTGCTTGATCGATGCCTGGAGCAATGCTGACAAATTCGGCAGTAGCCATTCTGCGACTTAACCATGGTCTTTGTGCGATTAATTGCGCTCAGGGCAACTTCTGCTCGCACGCGGCGAAGCTTGGCCAAAGCTGGCCACTCAATCTTCGTGCCTGTGATGGCTTCAAGCTGTCGCGCATCCTTCCTCAATGTCCAAGACAGGGATTCACATCCGCCCCTGTCAGTGTTCCGCGTGTCAACCTTTCCGGGTTCGAAAGGCATGGCCAACTCTTTCGCGTCATCGTTTTCCGTAGTAGCTGTATTTGTCGTCTGTGACAGACGATCTGAATCACGATAACCGACCTCCTGTTTGACCGTGGACAAGATGAGCGCTGCATCCGGCTCCTTCACAGGGACGTTGTGCCCAAGGAGTAGCTTGCGAAGTCCCTGCACTACCGCCTGCATCCTTCTTTTTTCGGCTTCTTGCTCTTGAATCAGCGCGTGCAACTCCTCTTTTAATTGTGCAACATGCTGCTCCACTGGATGCGCCGCCTTTTCTGTGGGCACGAGTCGCTGTACTTGATGCTGGAAGGGCTGCGACTGAGCAACTATGTTGGAATGTTGTGCAAACGGATTGCCTTGCGGTTGGAGCTGGTAGCAACCTTGCGGAAGCAGGTCCCCAAACACCCCACGTAGGGCCTGGCACAGGGAGTCCACATTGAGCCTGAGCAAGGCAGAACAGTGTCTGCGGGCTCCAGGGACTCCAGTGCCCGTGCATGGATAGAAGCTCCCACTTGCAAGACTTTGTCTTGCAGCTCCACGATTTCTGATCCTCTTGAACCACAAGTGCTGCGCCAGACACGTCTTTCTTTGATTATTCAGCGGCAAAGAAATCAAGAAGGGATTCCAACAAAGGGTCCCAATTGCGCATGCTGATGCCTGTCCAAGCCCAAGAGCCTTGCCTTCTTCCGTAGGGCGGGAAGTCGCCTGGACGCATACCTTAAAAGCAGACTTCCACTACGGAGGTTGTTCCTACACATCATTGTGAAAGCATTGCACATCATAGTCATCGCAGTAACAGTAATAGGCCCGTTACAAGAAATGTTTATCACAGGAGCCTTTCTTTACCCTGAGGGGCAGACACGCTGCATATCAGCAGCTCTGCTTGCAAAGAGCGCAGGACTCGAGCAAGCATTCTTACAGCCTGGGTATGCTACCTGGACATCCAGCCCCCTCGCACGAAATTTTGGCAATGGAAGAAGGCAACGACATGAAGAATCATTCAGAGCCTGAGCTGCACGACTTGTTGATCGCTGTGGTCGTCAACAACTACTGAGACTGCCGCCTCTGACCCAGGTGCAGCCACCGTCACCGCTACTGCTGCCGCCCCGCCCTCGCCGCGACCACTGCCACCACCACTGCCGCCACCACTGCCACCACCACTGCTGCCCCCCCCCCCTTCTTCCGCCAGCACTGCCACCACCACTACCCCCCATGACCACAACGATGACCAGCACGATGACTTCTGCTGCTCCTACTCCTACTCCTACTTCTCCTCGTAGTACTAGTACTACGATGGCTTTAACTACGACCACGAAGAAGACGACTACTACTCCTGCTGCTGTTGCTTCAATGATGATGGCGACTAACTACGTCATCACTTACGGCCTGGGTGCTCGAGGTCTGCAATGACCAGCTCCTCAAGAATGGACTCGTACCTGTGACTTCCATAGCAGGGTCTTGTCTTGCCTCTCTCTCTCTCTCTCTGGCATCACGTCAGTCGCGAGATGAACATGGCATGTAGTCTTCAGCAGAAGCAAAAATTATCGTACTAGCATGTGGGTGGTTGGAAGAGGCTTAAGCTTTCCTTGTGGTTTCCACAGCAGCATACGCCTTCGGATTGCTTCGCAAAGAGATCATGAGCTACATCCATCCTACATCCAATCCTGCGTTGTCCTGAGGCCATGACTCCTTAACTGGGTCGATGTTGATGGGATCCTCCCAGCAAATCTGTGAATGTCTTGCATATCAACGACGAGACCCGTGTGACTTGCAACAGCACAAATCAGCTGCGATTGTTGAATGCCACCCCCCCTGCCCCCCTGCCTCAACGTGCACAATCTTCTGATCGCTGAAGCAGCGGACTACATGGAAGACCACCTGACATGCTGCAACAACGGCCATCACAAGAGGCGGCCATATGCACGTGTCAATGCTCTGCCTCAAGACAACATCATAGGCGGAAGCCAGACTCCTTGTAGTTGTGGCAGTAGTAGAAATGGTGGCACCGCTAACAATGCCAGCAATGGCAGCAGCAGAAGCTGTTGAAGTACGGACTAGGATTGCAGCCATCATGTGGACATCCAGGTGTTGTTGCAAAGGCTATTCGCCTGCACACCCCGGATCTGACTGAGGAAGGCGTTGCCCATCCCCGCGCCGGTGCTGGCACCCTGCAGGGCACGAGGAGGCTCGGCTGGCTCTATGCACAAACTTCAGCACCGAAGACTTGACTGTAATCAAACTTAGTACTGAAAACCCATGTCATGTGGATGAATACGGCCTTGATCAAGCCGGCAATGTCTCGAATCTCCACTTGTCCAGGCACCTGAAAGGGGTGACACGGCGAGGAAAAAAGTAGAAAGCCGGAGTCTGCAGATCTTCTGATGCATAACATCTGCAGAAGCTCTTGTTTTCTACGTCGTTTCCTGGTGCCACTGGCCGCTTCTCTCCGTCTTGGGACCCACACACTGATGGTCCCGCTAGTGCTAGCACTCGTACTGGTGCTGTAGAGGGTCTAGGGCTTAGGACCAAGCAAACGAAACAGCATGAGTTCGCTCCAACTACAGGGGACCTCATACACAATCAATTGTTGCAGGTACCAGAGCGCCTGCAACCAGCAGGACATGAAAGATAATCAGGATGCATGCTGAACTTCACTCATATCATTACTGCAAAAAGCACGAGACTGAACTAAAAGCTCTCGAAACCTGGTATCCCTACCTCATGAGCTTCATTTCGGAACCTTATGACACTCCACCAGTTCAAGTCTAATACACTCACACGCGATGCCCTACAACACCTTGCAGAAACTTGTTGAGCTTTTTGAGGCCGTAACAGTTCTGGGAGCAACCCTATGGAACTTCTGACGAATGGACGGACCTGCCCCATAGTGCGGAATGGTTGGGGACTAGGTGCTGTACTACAAGGGCATCCTAGAACAAAGCCGCAACTTTGAGTATTGCCACGAGAGGCCCAAACTCCACACAGTTTGCCCCCGAAATCCCTGAACCTATCTAAACCCTACAACGTGAACCTAACGCAAATCAACAGTATCCTCAGTGACCCACAGTTCGCTGTGAGGAGAAGAGCTCTGCCAGTTGATCGAGTCGTGGATCTGGCACCCCGACCTGTCTGGAGTGACTGTGTCCTATGAATTTCACTGTACCATGCAACTCAGGATTCAAAGCTTAGGATTCAGAATAAGGTTTAGATGCAGACATTGCGGTTAGGGTTTAGAGGGTTTGCCAATGTGGCGATGAGCTGCAAGGACTGTTTCAAGGATTACCCTGGGGAGTGCTTAGTGGTCTGGGGATTTGTTTCGTCAGGGAGCGTTTCTTGACATTTGGAGGGGTTTCGTGTGTGGGGTGTGAGGATTTAGCTGATTCTCGGCGCGAACCTCTGATCAATAAACCTGGGTCTTTCATCGGGGCTCTACTAAATCCTGCAAGAGCAAGGGTTGATCGATCTGAGTTCTTCTAATATGCAACAAGCACGAAAACAGGAATAAACAGAGGGACGTAGTGATTCAACAACAATAGGTTTTAGCCAGATCAGGACAGCTCGCTTGGCAATTATAACGAAAGTTATCAGACTCCGTAGTGGGTTTAAAGGGTTTTGCATCGTCAGAAACTTATGAGGCTATCTCATCATGCAAGGCCTTGCGAGACTGAATGATGTTGCATGCATATGTTGAAGCGCCCTGTAGGGTTCTAACTCAGGCTTTTACCTCTGCTGGCTTTTGATCAGTAACGGGCTTATGCTCTAGCTTTCAAACTCATAACGGGAGTAACAGGGGTACGGCATGTTTTTCTTATGGAAGCAGCATGCGAGGTTGCAAGGATAACCATCTGAAAACAGTTACTGCTAAACATCAACTGGCCGCCATCAACAGCTTCCCTGTAATCAGTCCTTGAGACCCATGTCAAGCCACCCCCATTTTTGAAAAAGCCGGGCGGAACAATTTTCGTGGGTTGACTGTGCATGCTCGCATATTTGGAGGTCCAACTTGGCTTTGGAACCTAGACACTAAAGCTTCATTAAAATGCTGGTATTTTGTGGCCGCCAAGGTCACATCTCCATGTTGTCCTGATTTACGATATGTTGAGCGCCTGTAAGGTTTGACAAGGATTGCAACCTTCCATGCGTTGTTTCAGGTATGGAGCTTGTGAGCGGGTAGTAGGGGTGCGGATGAAAAGGGTCTATATAAATGATGTGAGCTAGAAGATCTGGTTCCCAATTGCCTTTTACTATACTAAGAATTCAAATCATTTCCCACAAGTGGAGAGCAGGTTCTTTTGAGGCTCACGTTGCTGCGGCCTGGGCTTCAAAGAGTGGACTATCAGCAATGCTAGGTGGAGTCAGGATTTTTGATATCAGCCCGAAACCCTAAACCGTGAATACTATAGTTCTTTCCACATACTCCCAATGTATCACAGTATAGTCCCCCTTAAGTGGATATTTTATAACAAGATCCCCAAATTCCCTATATTCTATGTGCGTAAGGGGGACCATATATCACAATGGGAATATTTAGTATAGGGGAGGCAGATGCGTTGCAGCTTCGCCGCCCGGATGTCTGAATGTTCATACGGGATCTCCCCAAATTAGGGGTAGCATTTTGGGGGTCTCTGTCATAAGGATTATATATTTTGGGGTTCATATTGGGATCCCCCTATTTTGGGAGACCATGGGGATTTCAAAAAATGATGAGACCTTTGGGGGGTCCGGAGAATAAGGATCATCATATACTAGAGTCTATGCTGCGGCGGGGCCGATTTATGTTTGTGGATGAAAGGTCTTGAGTCTTCTACCTTAGAATGGCTGCGAAGGCTGAAACATGACGACTTTTCTGGAAAGTGTCGTGTTCTATCTTCAAAGGTTACCAAGTCTGGGGAAATACTTCAGCTCATAGGGATCGATTTTTCTGTCTAGATAAACTATCCCCTGGCCCTCCCAGTAAACCTCATGGGATGATCCTCACTGTTATCCCCTAGCCCCATAATCGGTACAAACCCTAAACCCTAAACCCCAAACCCTAAACCCCAAACCCTAAACCCCAAACCCTAAATCCTAAACCCTAAACCCTCAATCCTAAACCCTAAACCCTAAACCGCAAGATCTTCAAGGCGCCTTCACAATGTTCGGCTCAATGGTGCAGAAGGGGAAGTTCTCTGCAGCTGCAACTGCCGCACCTTTCAGGCCAAGCAGTCTTCAAAACATGGGGGTTTAGGGTTTAGGGTTTAGGGGTACCCTTTAAAGGGGAGGTATAGGGGTTATACAGGGTTTATATGGGGGTTATATAGGGATAATGGAAAAGAAAATGGAAACTACTATTTAGGGTTTAGGGTTTAAGGTTTCCCAAAATTAGGGGTACCCTTTTTGGGATCCCCATAATCTGGACTATAGTATATTAGGATCTATATTGGGGTCCCCTTATTTTGGGAAACTACCACATGGAAACCTGCGGTTACTGCCGTGAACCCTCACGGGCTTGAATTACACCACATAAGAAGCAAGCCTCATGAGGCCTCAACTTCTTTTGTGACCGGCGTAGCGTGAGTGTCATTTTGGCAAGCAGCAGCTGAAAGCTCCAGGTCTCAGTCCCAGACCGGCAAATGCATTGAAGAGGGAGGACTTGCCAACATTGGGATAGCCCACCTGAGCCAGAGTCTAAACTCCGAGAATTTCCCTTAATAACCCCCTGCCAGAGTCCCCTTCTTCATCCCCTATATAACCCCTTTTTGAGGCGAACATGTGTTCGCTGGAGGATGAAATTTATCTCCTGCACTCCCTCAACCCCTAGTAAAGCCAGAATGCTGAAGTTTAAACATTTTCGCATTCGATTGGAGCATCTTGCAATTCGACTCTCGGATACTGGGGGCATTCAGCAAAACTGCATATCCATATTCATGATACAGAACCCACTGAGGTACGCATAAGAAACTAAGCCAATGGTGACCTGCACTCAGGGACTCAGGCACTTAGGACTTCAATGTTCTGTCCTTGCACCCAGCCACCCTGAAAATTGGAGTAGCTACACCTGTAGAACATGAGAATTTCTTCTTAGCAATAGTCCGAAGATGCAAGATTGAAGTCAAATTTTCCAACATGTGCCCAACACCAACAATGGAGAAACACCCCTCATGGCCTTCATCCCCCTTCAGCCAGACAAAAGCGTGCAACCATGTGCTAAGTCGACGGCCAAGCCGCAAGCACGATTCAAGCCTGCATCACGTAGCTCGGCTTCGCTCTCACATTGCAAACTACTGCGCTAGCAGTGCACAGCAGCACAGTAATGAGTAATGCAATGATAATAGCAGCAGCTCAGTATCAAAAATGTGAAATGGCTGCAAGAAGAGCTGCACTTCAACCATAACAGCAGTAGCCGGCGCAGCTGCAACAGCTGCTGAGGCAAAGGCGCTCGTGGTGGTGATGAACGTGGGGGTTGTAGTGTGTTTCCGGGTAGTTGCCAGAAAAAAGTCGGAATCACCGTTAAATAGACATTTCAACAAGCATTGCTGCCTGTTTTGTAGCGGGAGACAATGCTGCTTCTGCCAATATTTTTCACCTTCGGCTCTCCAGTGGCGGAGGAGCCAGGATTCCCAAAAGCCCCGAAACCAGTCTCTTGTAGCAGTCGAGTTACCAAAGTGTTGAGGGGCGAAGGCGGTTCAGAAAAACACGCAGATTGCAAAACATGCAGACAAGGGTAGCAGCGATCCTTGACATCCTGTGTCATGGCACATCCATGGTTGCATTATTCAGTAGTCCCCTCCCCAGAAAAATGAACCTCCACTCTCCTAAGTAGCACAAACACACCCCAACATAGTACCACCATGTACTCCGGGGGAATAGGAATTCATCCCCTAAACCCTAATCCCTCCACCCCTAATAATCAATACCCCCAACGTAATACTTAATATTGGGGGGGAACATTGATCATTATGAGGGTGGGGGGTGACTATTACGGGACTGGGGGTCTTGCTAGAGCCAGTAGTTTCAATGTTGCGGGATTCAAGGGTTGCCGGAGGTATGGCTCCAGGGTTACACTCCCCGAAACTAAAATGGAACCTGAAAAGAAGTTCCTTGTACGTAGACTCTTGTCCTTTAAGAAAAAGGGGGACTTGGTTCGATGGTGCTCTTCTTCTGGAGCTCTATGCGCTTGTACCATCCAAGATCCTCCGGGCCATTTTGTCATAAATGATAGGGGGTCCCTATAGACTGAGATGGAGGCTCACACTTTGAACCAGCTGAACCAGTATACCCTCAACCCTAAAACCCAAACCCTACCCGGCCTCTGGTCTGTCCAACCAAGCCGAGTTTGAAGAATGACCTAGGATCAATGATGCAGCATAATGGCATAGTGTGAAGTACCTATAAAGGACTACATGTAACTCTATATGTATAGACGCACAACTATGAAATAGTGTACCTCCAACACCTATTCTAGCTGAATAGGCTCCGCTAGCACCAGCTCCAGGATTTGTGTCTGTTTCCTCTCTTTAGGGTTTAGGGTTTAGGGTTCTATGTGCACACCACCCTGGAATTTGGGCCGGAACATTCAGGATTTATCGAAATAGGTGTGCCAAGGGGACCCCAAAAAAGAAAAACAGGTAGTCTTTAAGGGATTATGAAGGGCACCCTTAAGGACTGCGTGGGTCGGTTTGAGAAACTCCCATCTAGGCAGCCGAAGAAGGGATCATCATCTTTCCCATCTCCTTCTTCTGTCTTCTCCCGATTACTTTGAGCGTCTGGTATGGCATGTTTGATATGAGCTATAGTCAAAACTCCCAGTATCTCCCTTCATAAGCCTCATAGTAGGAACCCTATAGTCCCCCATATAACCTCCTTGAAGGGGTTTGGACCATGGCTCATGTGACTAGGGGGCATGGATTGCTTTGAAAAAGAGCTTCTCAGGCATCGACTGGTGTGCTTGCGCCTTGACAGGAGACGCAGTGGGTAATGCCTTGCAGTACAGCCAACTGGCTGGAGCATGGAAGCAGGATGATCTATATAAGAGACTATAATAGTACCCTCCCAAAGGTACACCCCCTAGATTTGGAACCCCATTAGGCCTTATTAAGCCCTATATAGTCCTTCTCAGCTCCTTAAGCCCTGGGGGGCGGGTACCTTGGGGGCGATACTATTGTAATCCCTTGCTGTACCAAAGTTTGCATACTTCTCAGTCTTCGGGCCCTAAAAGCTTAAATGGTAGCTTCCTAAAACATAGGAACCCCAATATGGACACCAATATACTATAGTCTTAATTATGGGTACAGCCACCCCCCCGCCACCCCCCCAGCCCCCCCCAGCCCCCCCCACCCCCCCCCCACCCCCC
>CAJNIZ010003278.1:10068-24004 GCA_905231905.1 Symbiodinium pilosum | reverse complement strand
AACCCTAAACCCTGAACCCGACTAAAGGATGCCCAAGGACCAGAAGCTTCAGAGCTGGGGCCCGCGCCACAGCGGTGGTTTGTCCCATGGCGCAGCTGACCGGGGCCTCCGAAGTGTCTCTTTTAGAGGTTATCTTGGGGTATATATAGCGGTTATAATATTGGGGTTAGATTGGGATAATGGAAAAGAACATGGAAACTACTACTTTTGGTTTAGGGTGGGCTCTTAAGGCGTAAGCCCCTGTCCCCTGATAGCCTGGTGCCGGATCAGTCTAGGCAAGGTCCACAAATATACCATGTTTAAGGCTTTGGGATTTGCAGCGGAAGCTTGGTACTTGAAGAAGGCACTCTGGGCTTTGGCGTTTGGAGTTTGGTGACGTGGAGTCTCGTCACATGATCTCCTGAAGTCCAAGTTGTATAGACAAGCCAGGGGTGATCGACACATGACAATCCGGCTACCAAGTGTCCGGAAGACTCTGCTTTTGAATATAACCCCAATATAACCTATATAACCCCTAGATATTATAGTAGTTTCCATTTTCTTTTCCATTATGCTTTGCACCAGTTTTAGCCTCTGCTTTTGAATCGCAAGATATATTTCGGGCGAGCGAGAGCTGTACGTTCACGCAAATCTCGCCTGTGCTTTGGCGTGGGCACTTGCCACGCTGACTGCAGGTGCAGTCTGTACATGTGCACTCAATTCAGGGCACTAAGCCCTGCGCCCAACTTTCAGGCCTGGTCAAAAGTGAGATGCTAGGGGCAAATCAAGTGCTTCGACGCGAAACATTTCGCGTCTAGCACACTGTAGACTCATCGGCAAGCTGTTGCAGCAGGCACGGCCACTCCTGGGAAATGGCAGGCAAAAGTACTCCCAAGCTTGCCGTCTAACCCTGGCACCCTTTGCTCACTGGCCACCTAAGCCCATGGGCTGCCCTGCAAACTCTCTTCCCTTTTTGTTTCGAAAATGCTCTGCTGCATGTGCGGAGATGTCCGCTTTGCAACCCCCCTCATGCTCACTCCACCTCATGAAGCACATCGGTTGTTTGTTTTATTACACGCCGTCCAAGCATGGCTTCGCCCCTCAAATGGCTCCTGCGCAATCTGCTGTGGCCTTGTTCGCGGAGGCCACGCAGCTCAAACAAGCGGAGCCGCACCAGGAGCCTTGGAGTGCCAGCCCTCAAAAACTTAACAACCCATGATCATGCGACAAGGACACGTTTCTACAAAGCTGAGGGTGTGGAGGTTGGAAGTTTTCATCAGCATCCTATTACAACCAAGACAGACCAGCATCTATAGCAGCGTAGGAGACAAGAGAAGCAACCACTAGCAATCACAACAATACGAAGGAGAATCCTGGAAAAACTGAGGGAGCCCACGCCCAAAATGACAGTAATATGCATGGTATCAAGCTTAGGTAGCAGTTCAAGAAGTACCCTGTAGCAGCCCTGCAAGTACTTCCGTCTAGGAATCGTAGGACTTTAACGCCAGAACGGCAGGAAGGACATTCAGGGTCCAGGCACTTCTTGATCCTGCAGGTTTTGTTGATAGCTTGAAGCGGAAATCTGGTAGGCATCGCGACAAGTACACACCTGCTTGTGTGTGGATCCTCTTATCTTTCGTGTCTCCATGAGCTTTTGGGCTTACTGTAACATGCAATGGGCTGGCTCAAGGCTCAAGATCTCGGCTTCAGGCCACAGAAACCCTCAGGTTCGGAAATACCCATGCCAGAGCTTTCTCAGTTCAAAGCACACAAGGCTGGCTTAGGAAGCTTCCCAAGAGACAAAGGGGGGAAGTGTGCTGTTGGCCTGCTCATGATTTTGGAAGAGCAAACGCAGCCCAGGCACCGAAGAGGCAGCTCCACTTGCAGTTGTCTGCTCCATACTTGGCAGACTGGATGAAGCACCGGGCACATGTCATGCTGATGCCCGTGTCCCCCTCCACACAAGATGCGAAGTTGGCACTGTTGAAGCCGAAGAAGATGTTGTAGTTCCGATGGCCGCACGTGGCAAGGTACTTGGGAAAGGTTCCATCCGCGTTACCCCCACCCAGCTTCGTCATGATGGCCTCATCTGCCTTGCTGCAGCCAGGAGCCGTGGCTGTGGCGGACGTGGAGAGAAAGGAGACTCCCTTCACGGCCGTCCTGTTCTGCGCGTCACCGCGGAGGCCTTCGGCGGACGCCTCCTGCATCAGAGAAGCCATGGAGGCGGCGACGAGGAGCACGGCCAGCACAGCGGATGCCATTCTGCAGTTGCGGGAAAGGTTGCTGAGATGGCGGGCTTAAGTCAAGCTGCGCTTGAGGCCTCGGTTCCGGACCCAGACGTCACTCGTCATTTTGCACCATGCCGTACGTGCTTTGGAACCGGCCGCATGCAACATCTACTTGGCAGAAATTCCATGACACGACAAGACAATAGGGGCAGACACGTATAGAAGCATCACGGGAAAAGCTTGGACTCGACAAGCCAAGCCTGTTGCGATTGACGTTAGCAGGCGGGCACAGGACTGCACAAGAAAATTATTCCACGCCATAGCGTGGTGCTTGTTCTTCCGTGTACAGGCTGGGCTAAATTGTCGTGTATTTTGCATGCCGGCGGACACGAGCCGCTTATTTGTAGCCTTTGAAAGCATGACGCGGCCCTCCCCAGAAAGCTAAAAGGGGCGGCAAACACGAGCTAAGCTCAAGGTATCCAAACGATATCCTTCCGCACCAAGTATGCACAAAGCAGAGTAAGGCGCGCGGTGGTAGCAAGGGGGCAGCATAAGGGGCTAGGCCTTTGCATGCAACGTTTTGGCTTCAGGGTTTGAGCCCCTGCACTCATCTCACGCTACTGCATGGAGTCCTGCTTGCACGGTGGCACCGGGATTGCTGCCTTTTCCAGCACAAGCTCAGCTCTTCCTTGAACAGGAAAACCGTTTGCGAGAAAGATATGGGACTTCTGAGAAAACAGAGTCTCAGAAACAGTCTCCTGTGTGGCATGATTATCTGGTTCTCTGTGGAGCTTTGAGTCACCAGAAAGTCCCATATGGCTAACCCCTGGCAGCAGATAAGTCGTTGCAAGCGCGCTGGCTTAAGTACTCAAGGCCTGTTCACATTCGGCGCCAGGGGTATCCAAGCCTTTGTGTGCCAGTGGCACTATAGCCGTTGGGTGCATGTCTTAGCTTTCACTATAGTTAACAGCTAACACCTTAAAGCAAACACGAATCTTCTCAACATGCTCCCGCTGCATCATCTACAACATGAGCTGCTCACTGCTCACTGGAGAGATTCCCTCACTTGATGAGAGGGTTGGCGAAGAGGAGGACCAAGGCGATCACCAAGCCGTAGATCGTCAGGGACCTGAACTCGCCATCACTTGGAAGGGATGAATATACAGGCATGCTGACAATGCTCAGGATTTAGGCCGTTAACGGCTTCAAAGAAAAATGAGTAATTATAGTGCTCCGTGAAAACTTACACCTCATAGGCATAATGTCACTTCTGACCGCGGAGGTTGCGTCAGAGGACTGCTCTACTTGAGTGAGAATGCAGCCTAACTTGGCTTGTAGGGATTCCTCACGGCGCGAAGTGCGACAGAGTGACTGAAGGGGCCCAAGCCCTGGGCATACACGCCTAGGGCGGCCCTATCACAACAGTCAAGGCTCCCCTGCTCACACCCACTGCAGCCTAAAGTTGCCTAAGGCTGCCTAAGGACTTTCCGGCACATAGCGTGGAGAGCTGTGGGTTCCCAAGCTCCATCGAGAGCCAACAGACAGCTTGGGCCAGCAAGTGAGTTGCCTAGGGAAATACGTGCGCGATCAGCATCGGATCAAGTGAGCCTGCGGAGTGCAAAGGGCGGCCTCACCCCGACCCTACGCCTTTTCTGACCTTTGCAAGGCTTCAAGAACTTTCTTGTGCGCTTGATCCCTGGATAGCAGATATCCCTGGTCGCCCTCCATTACAGGAAACACTGGGCGCGGTCTTTGCAAATAAGCAAACGCTCGGCAAACAGTTCCCGCAGGAGTGTTGCCAATACTTCTGCGAGCTCTATACCTCAGTGTCAGCCCTCATCCCTGAACTGAATCCTACTTCACGCTAGCCAAACCCTCAGCCTTACCATCCGAGGGGCTCCATGAAGGCCAGGGACAGCAAAAGCACGCCTCGCAGATCATCTGCCACCTGCATCTCAAGGAGCAAGCCAAGCCCTACGGCACCTAGTAAAGTTCTGGGTTGCTGTTAAAGAACTTAACACAAGTTACTAGATTGGGAAAACAATATTAGCTACTATATGTATATCTATACCCAGTACGGTACCTTAATTTAATTTCCTTCACCGTAGGGCCTCAAAACCTTTACTATTGGACTCAACGTATGCTTGGGAACATGGGTTTCGGACTTTCGGGGAATTGTATGGGCGTGCCCGGCTCTTAATAGGTCTTGGAATATGGCGAAAGCAATGAAGCGAATAATATAATGTGTATATATATATTTACATGACCAGATAAGACGAAACAAACATATCGTGAACTGACAAATTAGGCAGATCCGACATCCGGCCTACGCTTAGTTTGAGGGAGTCTTTACGCTGACAGGAGGCTCAACGAAATTGGGAGCGCTTCGCATACCGTCCAATTTCTTAACGAATTTCCTTTGTGATATTAAATATGACGATGCCTGTTAACCCACACATCCATTTTGCGGCCAGTTTGTGCGATGTCAGAAGTACCATGCATGCAGGGTGGACTCTAGATACCCTGTCGTTTTTTGAAGCTCCTACGCCGTTCATGTGAAAGACCTTCCAGAACGTTCTGCAGGTGTACCAAAATGCGACTGACAACGTGCTGCGCGAGAACTAGAAGTGGGAGGATGGCGACACACAATCCTGATACTTGAACATCCTGTGCAGCTTACAAATGTGGTGATACATAGCCTGCACAAGCCCAAATCAGAATCGTAATCCTCCCATAGATCTCTCCAAAGATTCAACTACGGATCTGCAAAAAAAGCAGGGGCAGCGAAATGATTTTTTGATTGATACTAAGATGTGAGTTTCTCAAGACTCTGGGCGTCTTACTTGGTGACCTCTATAATTCATGTGTTGCAAATAGAAATCAGTTGTAAGGCGGAAATTGTGTGCACGTGCTGTCTGACGGTGCACATGGATACATTCATCAAGCTCTTTACGGACCTTTCTATAGATACACTCACTTCAAACAACTATACACACCCCACAAGTACACATGATATCAGCTGTGTAGTTTTGCCTCAGGCTGGCGGGAGATGCCATCGATGCATCGGCCGGAGGCGATGCCTAAGTCCAAAATCGATTGCCCCAAGAAAGGGCCCTCATTTGAGTCTGTCGCCGTGCACGATAACCCTCTGCGTAGACTTAGAACCTCCCAAAAAAGGATAGCGGTACTCTCGGAACCTAGATGCCCTGGCCGACGCCGGAGCCAATAGCGGCGAGCCCGATGGCAAAGCCTCTGAGGGGGTTCAGCCGGGTGATTCGGGAGACAGGCATGCCCTTAGCTAAACCCCCAGATGTTGGTAAAATAATAGCCCAAAAGCCCTAGAATCAGCCCAAGAGACTACTAGTCTACATACTTTAGCGGTTCAGGTATTGGCGATTGCAAGACCCTTGGCAAAGAACATCCATGCCACTCCAAAAGCTCCAATGTGGAGAACCTGAGCACTTGGCGTAAGGTGTGTGTATGACGGAATATGTGTTCGCCTTCATGGTAAAGTCGCTCACCCAAGTTACCTCAGGTCCCTGGATGCATCCCGTCCAAACTCTGGCCCCAAAATTGCATTTCTATAGAAAACCCGCTATAATCCCTAGGATCCCCCCCCATAATCGATCCTTAACGGCACCATGTTGATGAGAACCCTCCTTAGAAATCTCGACTCATTACCCTCCCAGCCTGCACCAATGGCCGACAGGGCAGGGATCCACACGGCGCCCTCATCCGCGAAGGCTGCCTATCAAGAGAATTTGGGTAAGGAACCCCTGCCCTGGTTGAGGGAGTTGTGGCTAAGGGCTTTTGCATGCAAGCTTCGCGGTTAAAAATGCAAAGTACGCGGGTATTGATATATTACTCTTGGTCATCCGGGGAGTCCTCGAGGCACCCCAGGCAAGAGCATGTATGTTTCAACAGTTTTACAAAGGCAGGGGCTCAGTGACTTAATTGGGACCTTAGAACGCTCCTATATATTGCCTTTATTGACATGAAACGATTGAAGTCTAAGGCAATTTTGCTTTCCACGCAGTTCAATTAATCACGTTTCTCACGTATGCGCGTGTTGTTTTCTTTCAGGCCCCGAAAACACCTTGAAGTTCATAATGTTCTTTCATTGACGAGCGCTGCGCACTCTCTCTGGCACCCCTGAGCCCTAAATCCAAAACCCTCAGCCCTCGGCCCTCCTAGACCCTAAATCCCAAACGCTGAACCCTATACAAAATCCGAAACCCTAAGCCCTACACCCCCAAGCTGAACTCCGTATCCGAAACCGGCCCTTGGCCTGTGGGGCCACGAGGACGGCGGAGCTGAGAGCTGCGGCCGAGTACGTCGGGGCCGGCGCCACCGAGCTGCGGGCGGCCGGGACGAACCTGAGTTTGCTGGGTTGCCGTTAAGGAATTAAATTACGTCACCTGGGTGTATATATATATATAGAGATTTGCATGGTTTCCCCAATATAATAACTTAAATTAAGTTTGTTAACAGCAACCCAGTTTGAGCATTAGACTAGAAGCATCAGGATATGCTATGCTCAAGGGCGGAGTTTGGGGACTTACAACCGTTGGTACTAGTAGGGCTTGGGTTTTAGGATGGTTTGGGATTTGCTGTTGTATAGGGAGCCCACGGCTTCTGGGCATTTAGGGCTTGTGAAGATTCAGGAAGGTCTACTGCACCGTATACAGGCTTCATGTAATGGGTTTCGGGGTTCCAGGCTTTCCAGGCTTTGGGCAGGTTTGCATTTTAGCGTCGACGGCCTCAGCTTGCGCAAGATAAAGTTGTGGCTTTTTGGGGGTGCCAGTTTAGCTCCTGGCTTTTCATCTCGAAGCCTCGTGGAATTGAATCCCTTTTATTTGCTTGCGAAACTTGAGCGGTGAAGGTGCTTGAGGCTCGCAGGGGCGAACCCTGGACAGAACCTTCAAGGTCGGCTACGGTGGACTTTGATTGAGTAGCTCCGAGCCTGGCCCTCAAATTCAAGTTACCCTCATATCCCCTCATACACACCTCGCCCAATGCCACTGAACCTTAAACCTCACGCGCACTTCTTCCAGCAAGTTCAAAGGAACGCGGTGAAGAGCGCGCCCGAGCAAAGGAGGACTGCACCGGTCAACACGAAGGAGCGGGCCATCTTTCTTCTTCAGCCTGTTTTCTGCCATGCTCTGGAAGCGGTTGGGGTTCGATTTGCTGGTGGAGGAAACCTGTGGAACCCTTCTGGGAGCCTTGCAAGATACCCGCACCCTCAGACTCGCTTGCGAAGCACCAGGAGTTGCTCGGCACCAGATTGGAAGGAGGCTTATGGAGGTGATAGCATGTGAGGTGTCTTGCAGGTTCTTCCAGTGCAACTTCCAATTTTCCAATTTGAAAACGATTCAAATCTGAGAAAGGCATGCTGCGAGGCATGTTTAACCAGCCCGGTACCACGAGGGCCCCCTAGCCCAACTCCCCACATTTGTCTACCACAAGGCAGAAAATGAAGTTTGAAGGTGTCTCAAGCAAAGCTCGCGCCGAGTTGAGATAGGATAGACGGTACTTGGCCAAAGACCTGCACATTTGCAACCTTTTCAGGACCCATGCTTGCTGAAGCTCATGGCTTGGTTGGGCATGCTAACAAGCACGCGAATGCTCCAACACCCTCAACCCTGCGCCTCCCACGACTGACACAACAACTAAACCACTCTTTCAAACCCGGAGCCCAAATCCAAGCCTTGTAGCCTATAAGTACAAGTACAACCACTAAACCTGCAAACACTGGACTCTGCGCCAACAAAACCAGTGTACTCCTGGTATCCGAGAACGAGACATCCAGCCTGTTTGTCGGAGCGGTCTCAAAGATCTCAGCAAGCTTCCCCAGCACTTGAGCCGTGCGCCGCGCATACAACTACAGTTGGCATCAACTCCCTACACAAGATCCAGAGGATGTCTGGCTTTCATACTGAGGATCATTCTTGCAGGGTGCGGGGGACCCTGGGCTGAGGAGGATTCAAGTCGAAACAGGCATAACCATGCATGCTGCGTTAGGGGGGGGCAATCAGCAAAGCATGCTTCAGGTTCAGGCTGAAGGGCTGGAGCTCTATGGTACTTGGCTGTCGTGGATACACATGCTGTATGTTGTCCATCATCCCTCACTCAGACGTCACACAAATGTTGCCCCATATGGCTTCAATATCAATTTCATGAGTTGACTCTTTTGTCAGTCCAAGGGTGGCGTCAAGTTTGTCAGACAATCAGTTTGGCAGGAATGAGCGTTGATGGTGGTAGTAGATGTGCCAGGCACGCCCAAGGACATGGGGGAAAGGGGAAAGAATATAGCTGTCACAACTCTGGTTCCTGCACACGAGGATTGTCATGAAATGGGCATGTCAAGAAGTCCGGGCTCCTATGGCTCCTACAGTAGCAACCAATCAACGCCTCCGTCCAAAATGTCGATCCAGACTTCTCTGCCTCATGGGGATGCATTAGCAGTGATGGCTTGCAGGCATCAGCTGTTCCAGCCTAGGATCATGATAATTTAAGGTTCTCTGCACAGCACTGCTCTTTTCAAGAGGCGAAGCCAAGAAACTCACAAACTCCCCAAAATATCCAGTGCTGGACTGAGGTTGAAACTCCAAAGCTCACAACCAGGGGGAACGTTGGATCGTGCTGCAGAGGACCTCAAAGAAGAGCTGCTGAGAGGTATGAGGGTTGAGCATGGAATGTAGGCTTCTGGATGGGTCTTCGTTCTGCATCATACATACAGCGAGGCCATGCTTTCTACAACAGATGCAGAACTGACAGAGTTTATTGTCGAGAGGCTTGCCCATTTTTGGGTGCGTGCATCTAATCGAATCTAACCGTTACAGTTTCGTCCACGCAAGAACACCTGCACGGGCTGCAGCTTTTGAGGGAGCGGGCACTTCTAAGCGTAGCCCGAGGAGTCAAGACCTTTCCCGAGAAAACAGAATTCCCCCGCTTAAACATCCGCCCTTACCTCGGGTTCATGTAATTCTACATCGGCAGAAGCCCTCCGATATGCCCCCAAAAGCAAGGCAACTTCCGCGGGTATGTGGGCTGTGTCTTTGAAAGGCCGGCAAGGCGCATCTGCTGCAAAAATGTGTTTCGTAATCGTTTAAGCAGGACACTCTACAGCAATGCCTACACACTGCACCCTGCAAGAACCGGTCCCTGCCTAAAGAGGCTGTAGAGCTCTCGCCGGGATGCGCTCGGTGCAAGGTCACCTGAGACGGCTCGGGAACCTTGTAACCTCCTTTAGAACCAACCCTCCACATGAAAGGGTCTCGTGCAGTAGCGGAGCTGCACGCAACTACATTCACACATTTTTCTTTTCCAACTTGCTGCAGGCGATGTGTGGTGAACCACTGACCAAAAAAACATATCACGTGTATCGTGCGTGCATTAAACAGCGAGCATGCAAGCGTATTTCTGATTCTTAATTTCTGCATGTACTACCGTAACAGCTCAGCAATGTGCTGCCTGCGGCCAGCTTCAACTCTCTGAGCCCTACGTCTTCGGCCACCACAACCTTACCGGACCTCACCCCAAATCCCCACATTCCAGAACTATTTTCAGCAACATAGCTCCAAAACTCAAGCGAGGCAGTCTAAACTCCTAGTATCTACCTCCGTAAACCCCTTATACAATCCCCCATAAAAACCCCCTTAAGGCGCTTCTCCGTTTATAACTTATATTAACTCGCCTATAAAATCCCCTATATAACCCCCCTTTAAGGCGCTTAGACTACAGAACAAGTCAGGGTTCAGGGAGTCTGCTCTCTGGGGCCCGCTCGGGATGCAGCGCAGGCGAGCTATCTCCGGCTCCGGCGCCTCTTGCAGTCTGCTGGCCCCCTCTTCCACAGTTTTAGTACTGTTTGTACTGTAGACTGTAGTTACCTTTACCTTTACCTTTACTACTACTACTACTACTACTACTACTACTAGGCGTCGCGATGCTAATTGATCGCAGTGTTTTTTGGCTTGCAGGGTTTTGCGAAAAAATGCAACAATATTGCGTTTTACAGTACTTCGTGGGCATTGACTTGTTGATGTTGCGCAAAGTTGAGGGTCAAAAAATCCGGGAAACTACTTGTGGGTTGACTTATCAGGATGATAACCGATCGGTCTTTTGTGGCCTTGAAAGTTGGAGTAGAATTTGTCAAAGGGTTTGGAAGTGCTGTAGATTAACGGACTTCGTGCGCTTCTATAATGTCCGGATTGCTCGTGTGAAGCGTTAAGGGGTTCATGGAAAGGCGCAAAAACTAGCTAATTTTGGCCGTTTTTACGCGCCGCTGTCCCTGATGAGAACCGCATCTCAGCAAAAGAACGCCGGACTTTTTTGCCATCATCTGCGTCTGTTTCGCTGGAGTGACAACCTAAGTGGCTGTGGTACTTCTCCTTGATGACCACAGGCAAGGTTTGACAGAGGGACATGTCGAAGAGTTTCCTGCCCTAACAAAAGCGCTGCCCTGTCTGGTTCATTCTGCGCCACCCGTTGCATACCAAGAACACTTCGCCGACATTGCTCTGCCAAAAGTCTATGCTGAAAAATTAGGTTCTAAGGGCCGTACAGGGAACTCGTTGCAGTCTGCAAGCGGGACTTTACTATTAAAGTGACCTTAACTTTTTCGGACAGACAAAAATAGGAACCATGGAAAGCCGAGGATCTTGCCGCTGTCGTAGCAGTGCGGTGTGCACGCGCGGCCACATTCTGGACAGCTTCCCCACTTGAATTCTTTAAAGTTAGGGCGATTGGCCGGCAAAGCGTTCTCAGTCTCCACAGAAACTTGCACTGCCTCAAGAGCGCGTTGAGCGCATTGCTGTCGCCAGGCGGCCATGTCTCTAAGCAGGGCTCCTCCTCTAGCATGATGAGACGTGGCCAGTAAAATCAAGATCGAACGTAGTTACCCTCCCACCCCTACCCCCCCCAATCCCCCACCCCCCTCCAACCCCCTCAATACGCATTTGGACCCACGATCGATTAAAGGCGCGTAGGCTGCTACTACTACTACTACTACTTCTACTACTACTACTACTACTTCTTCTTCTTGTTACCACGACCATTATCATTATAGGAATTATAGGGTTGTGTTGGGGCAGGGGGTTAGCAGGGATAGTATAGAAGATAGCCTCTCAGCTTAACTGCTGGGACATGAGGTTGCACCTTGTGACCTTTGTATACGAATTTCCAGAACGTACAATCAGAGGCTGGCTCACATGGCTTCAGTCTTCAACTGCACATTTGGGTTGGAGCCTTGGCCTGTGTGTGTTTGCAAACTAGGGTGGCATTGATTTTGCCAACAACCTGGTCGTAAGTGCCAAGTCCTGCTGAATGCACAAAATTCATGTTGCGGAAGTGAATTATGAGCCAGCCCGGGGTTGTATGAAATCAGGTTTCTGAATGGGATTGTTTATAGCCCACAAAAGGCAAAGTGTAAGTAGGTAGCCCAAACTGCATTACCTCGCTTAAGAATAGTTAGTAAGTTTGGGGTCTGCAAGTCTAGCCTTACTGAAGTATCGGTAGTATGGCAGTTTAAAAATAGTAGTGGTTAGGTTGTAGTAGCAGTACTGCTTCTGATACTGCTACTGCTGCTGCTACCTCCTCCACCTCCACCTTGACCATCACCGAAGCCAGCAGCAGCAGCAGCACTACCATCACCCCAACCTGCCGAGCCCCACCAGCAGAGAAGAGGCACGTCAACACGAGCAAGAATCTTCCGAAAGGTGGGTGGTCATACTTTGGAGGTCAAAGTTAAAGTCTACAGCACCTGTTGCAGTACTGCTTTGAGCATCAAGGCATTGCTGCAAGCATGGATTACCATCTTAGAGCGAAGATCTGTGGCGCCCTCATACAGATCACTTTTGAAGATCTTGGAAGCCAACGCCTGAAAGTTTCTCCCTGAAACCATCGAAACTTGAAAACTTAAAGCTCTGCAGCCCCCAACCTGAAGCACACTCGATTAGGAAAAGGATCTTGGGGATTAGCTTGTGAGCCCTTACAGTACAGGCAGCCTGCGAGTCCAAAGAGAACATCGCAGCCTGATTCGTTCTGAACCTAAGGCTGGCAAGTTCAGCCCTCTGGGATTTTTGACCTTTTTTGGGTTGCTTCGAGGTTTTGGATTTGACTTTGCATGTCTTGTCCTTCCCTGTACCACTCTGAGGGTACTGGGTGTATGCACATGTGCTGTCCAAGTGCGAGTACACATATCAATCACGACCAGAGTCAGCCCTCAGTTTGATTTTCGCTCAACTGTCTGTCGCTGAGCGCCTGGTAAACGCACTAAGCCAGAAAACCATGACCGCACCAGTTGCTGCTAGTACTGTTCGTCAACTAAAGAGGCAGCCTTCGCCAGCCCTTGCGGCATAGTTGGGCTCTGGACGCGCCACATGGGCTCGGCAATGACGTCGCGCAGCAGGCCAGACAACCTTCTCACGACACAGAGTCGTTGTTCACGCATGGCAAATCAGGAGAAATACGCTCGATAAACCTTCATAAGAGAATATGCGCGAGCACATACACATTGTACACATATCCGTCCTGTGCACCCCTGAGGTTCATTGAATATTTAGGCCTAGAATGTTGAGGAACGGAGCTCTTGGTGATGGCTGTCAGAATCATCAAGCCTATGCATGTTCTCTGTTTATCGTCCTGACTATGGGACACGGAGCCTGGCAGGCAGTTAGAATTTGTCACCCCTTCGAGAGTATGTGCTTGCCAGCACACATACAACGATAAACATCTTGCCTTGGCCTATGAACCCTTATCTCTGGGAATTTTCATATTTTGCTATCATAAAGTCATAGTACCTCATCTTGTACGAAGTTGCCCTCTAAGCCTGGGCAGTGGCTTCAAGAGCGAGGCGGCCCCCGGCACCCGCCAACATTTCGGCTTGATGAATGCACGCAAAATGACACGCGCACCCAACAAGTGCCTCCTGGTACTGACAACTTACGCAAACAGAGCTTGAGTCCTAGGCCTTAGCCCCTACTACAATGTCGCAAAGCATGCAAAGCACAGCTTTTAGGCCGTTACGGGAATCTTATACATAGCACAGGGCCTCATCCCTGAATGTCAGCCGGCGTGCCTGCAGCGCCGCAGCTCCAGAAGCAGATGCAGCTCGGCCTGGAGGGCTATCGGCCATCGGTCTGATGGAGCTTGAAGATGTCAGAAGGGTTGGGGTCACGTATGCTTTTAGGAGGCTCGTTTTCGTGTTCAGCATGATGTAAGACTAGAAGATGGTGAGGCGTCTCGTGGGCAGCGGTGGAATGGAAATTGGCTTAGGCAGAAGGATAGCGTGTTGAGGCTCCAGGTCAGGGTTTTGAGGGTCCAAGGTATCGAGTTGCCAAGGGGCTGAGGGCCAGAGGTGCACTTGCGTGTTCAAGGGCTCTGGGAGGAAGGCCCACAGCTCCGTGTTAAAGCTTGTACGGCTGAGGTTCAAAGGTCTAGGCTTATGGCCTTTGATTTTGGTTAGGGTCTAGAGGCCAGAACTTGCTTCCTTGCTTCATAACCGCAGACACGTGCATCGTCGTTCCTACCGGGCGCTCGGAGGGTTGGGGGTAACCGCTGCATGCTGCACGCTCATGTATTCATACAGTATTCAGCATTCTCTCATTAAACACCCAAATATTCGCAGGAAGTGTCACCCACCGTAGCACTGCAGCGAAGACTGGAACAAACTTCAAGATGCGGTGCATCTCCAAGCTAGGCGTCATCAAGTGTATATGAGCTATAGTCTA
>CAJNIZ010003277.1:0-24004 GCA_905231905.1 Symbiodinium pilosum | reverse complement strand
CTGCATACCTGCCGCGCCTCCCGGCGCGCGTTTTCGACCCGTCGCAGCGTTGTTATAGGGGCCCCGCACAGTACCCCTAATCTCATAAACAATATGACATGTACTCATATTTGCTCTGGAAGTCCCTATGAAAGGCCTCTGAACCAGTAAGATAGGTCAGGGCCCACTCAGTAATAGTGATCACGTGGGATGACGGCTATAGATATTAGGGTCCCCGTGGGATGACGGCTATAGATATTAGGGTCCCTGCATATTCGTATTGTACCGGTTTTCCCGGGTAGGGGCCTAACTTAATCAAGAACTTGGTAAGCTGACCTGAAACCTAAACCCTAAACTCTTAATCCCGAACTGTGACTGTGACCTGTTAGGCATGAGCGCGGCACGGCTCACGCCTGATGTGATCAGCTGCAGCAGTGCCATCAGTGCATGCGAGACTAGGCTGTTGTTAAGTAGTTCAGCTTAGTCACCAATGATGTGGGCATATATTACTACATGATATGGCTTCCTTACAATAGACACTTCACCCTAAACCCTAAATCCCAGGCCCGAACATACGGCCAAGCCTTTACTTATTTGAAGTCCTTTACCTGCACCCCAGGAGAAGGGCGGCCAGTGGGTGTTGGGCCTGAGATTCTTGGCTTAGAGGTTGCAGGGTTGAGAGTTTAGGGTGTCAGGTTTAGGCTTTAGGTTATTTACTGTGTAGCGTTGAGGCGTTGAAGGTTGGATGTTCAGGGTTAAGGGTCTTGTGTTGGAAGGTTTTGGGGACTCACAATTAGGGAGCCCTTGGAAGGCCTTTGGATATGTCGGGCTTATTGAGCAACTATTTTGTTTCTTCTGCCAGGTTCTAGGAATTTTTGAGCGACTCCAACATATCACGAATGGCACAGGTTGGGTCATTCCTCGTTGCAGTAACTGCCCTCAAAGGGGTTTACTATAATATCCCTATGACTCCTATTACCCCTGCGGTGCATGTGGCTGTAAGGGGGAATCGCCTAAGACATGGGTTGCTCTTTTATTGTGGCAACATGCTGATGGCCCACCTGGCTCAGTAAATGGGGGTATCCCCAGATTAGGGGTACATTTTTGAACAGCGTTTAACCCTAAACTCTAAACTACATCAGGAAATCTTAATCTTGGCTATAGCTGACCCTAAACCCTAAAATTCTGAGGCCTTCTCTCCTCGCTTCGACTCCTGAAAGTTGCTCCCAACTTGATCAGCAACTTGGTCCATGCCTTGGTTCAAGGGTGTTGGAATTTACGATCTAGGATTTTAGGGTTAGCTTACTGATCCTTAGTAGAGAAGATGGAAATGTATTATGCATGCAGGGATTGTATGGAGATTATATCCCCTTGTTCCCTTGTAAGGGCTAGTAAGTTAGGGTTTCCCTGAGTACTTCCTCTTGTGCGCGTAGGCCTGGTCCAATTCGCAGTGAGCGTATGGACATGTCTGAAGGATTCGTCTTTCATTGGGTGTAGCAGTGCAGAGCTTGGAGTTCAGGAGGCCTCAGTCTCTGGATGCAGGTTCAGGCTGGCTTCAGGCTTTTTGATCATGGTTGGATGTGATTGTCAGAGTGTGTGATTGTTCCACCGCTCTTCACAAAAGTGCTGATGGTTCAATTGAGAGGCTAATAGCTTGAAAACCATTGGCTGCGTAGAATGCGCTCAAGCTCGAACTCTTCGCATGTTCCTTCAACTTCCGCGACATGTGATCTCACATGCCCGGCATACTGCTGACTTGTTTTGCCAGCGTCACCAGTGGCATGAAATCAATTTTTTCCAGGAGCAGAAGCTCCTGACATTGAGGCCTACTCGCCTACTCTTAGTTAGAGATCTGGCAACGGATGACACGGACTATCGCAGGGTATTCTTGTAGCGGATCTAAGCAGGTACGTGCAATTACCGACAGTTTAGTAGTAACTCCCCCCACCAAAAACATGGAGATGCGAGCCATGAAAGTTGAGGTAACTGGGATTACAGGCAGACCCGACCCCAACCGCCTACACCCTATTCTTTTCCTGATCCAATGTGTACCCCTGTAAATGTACATATATTTCAAATATTTTCAAAATGATCCGCTTATTTAGGCACCGTCTAAAGTACTTGGGACCTAGGCTACAATGCTGCCATCAGCGCATGCGCCAAGGGCGGTGCCTGGTCGGCAGCCATCGATATCCTTGGTTCGATGATGGCGTCGTTAGTGCCGGACACCTTTGCACGGGTTAGGGCGGCGGGCAAGTAGAACACTTGGTTGCTGCTAAGGAATTTTCATTAAGCCACCGCAAATGGGTATATAGTGAATACTAGGCGTTCCTTATTGTAGTAACCTGAATTTAAGTTCTTTATCAGCAACCCAGAACAAGGATGACATGCGGGATTGTCGAAGCTATGGTCCCTTGATGTCCCTTAGGTACTGTCTTAATACGGCCGTTAATTTGGGCGAACCCCTTTAAACCGGGGGGAATTTTGGCGGGTTGCAGTAATGATGATGACGTATTTTTGCGGTCTATTTTGGCTCCCCTTATTTAGGGAAACTACCATGTAGGGTACCAAACAGGTACCGTCATTTTGTCAACCACACAAGCAGCCGATGTTTTTGGAAATCCCTGCTCAAAGGTTCAAAGCACTAACTTCAACCCTCAACCAGCAAGGTCAATGGGCCTGCCTTAGCCCTTGCTTCTGACCGTATCGTTGATGAGGGTAGACTGCAGAGGGTTGGCCCCGCATGCCCAAATACTGCTTGCCTGGTGCTGTATGTCAGAGCGGTTTGGTTAGTTGTCCTTGAGCGAGGTCCTGGCAGGGAGCGCTGTAAGCTATCTTGACGCAGGGTTTTCGGTTTCGTTGACAAACCCAATCCGCGGGTCCATTGCTTCGAGCTTGAAGCGTTCATTCCTTACCTCTAAGCCTTTGTCACAAAAGTACCGTGTACGTAAGATCATAGCGCAACACCTTCACCCCTAAACCGCGAGCCCCACAGGCCATTTGCGAATCAGAGAATTGAGCTAGTCCAAACCTCTTGTACCCCAGAGGACATCATCAGCTACAGCGGTGCCATCAGCGCTTGCGAGCGAAGTGGTGAATGGCAAATGGCGATGCGCCTCATGTCGCAGGCACTCAGCTTGAATTTGAGGTTCAGGAACACCGCCTGTGGCAAGCAGTGTTTTTGCAGACTGAAGCTAGGCTGCGAATTTCTTGCATTACTATTGAACCTCCTGTTGTAGACCTTTCTATGTAGGTATTTTGGCAGCATAAGGACGATCGCACGGAGGAGTAATTCATTCCGCGCATACCCCGCTCCTATACCCTTTGACCGAGGCGTTCATTTTTCGATTTTTGCCTTTGGTGCCGCATAGGGAACGCGCCTTGCAAATGCGCACCCAAAATCCAAGTCCCCAAGCCCGAAAACGAAACCGAAAGGTTTACTTTGGGTTATATTGGGATAATGGAAAAGAAATGGAAACTACAGGGACTATAGGACTATAGAGGTTACATGGGGACAATATAGGGTAATATAGGGTTATATTAGGATAATGGAAAAGAAAATGGAAACCACTATATCAGCAGCAAGCCTGGAGGCTGTTCGGTCGGAATTGACGTTGGATGTCATCTGCTACAGCAGCGCCATCAGCGTCTGCGAGAAGAGCCTAGGTGTTTCGGGTTTAGGGTTCAGGGTTTAGGGTATAGGGTTGAGGGTTTAGGGTTCAGGGTTTAATAATTTAATGTTCAGGGTTTAAGGTTCAGGGTTCAGGGTTTAGGGTTCAGGGTTTAGGGTTTAGAGTTTAGGGTTTAGTCGGGTCAGGTTTCAAGCCTTACGCCCTAAATCCTACACTTACCTTTGGAGGAATGGAAAAGAACATGGACACTATCATAGTGGGTTATGTGGGGGCCACTATAAGGATGCATTCCTTCATTCCTAGGTAACCAAAGTAAGTGCACCTTGCTGCAGGGTCCGGACGTTTTGAGGCGCAGGACCTTTGACTGAAAGGCCTTCAGTTCTGGGATTTCACATCAGGTTTCCTGAAGGTTTTGCCGGTTAAAGGTTTACCCTAGCCCAGAAATTACCCTAGCCCAGAAATCCAAGTAATTCTGCATCCTACGGTGGATGGATTAAAAGTGTACACCACTCAGGATCCCCCAAAAATGTAATTAGTGGGGTATAGACTACATTAGGTGGTGCAAGATTTCCTCCATCCACCAGCAGTCCGCAAGGAATGGACAGTGGCTGAATGCCCTCAGCATTCTCAGTGCCATGCCTGAAGCTGCCGTCTGGCCAAATGTGAACCTCGGGCCCTTTTTGAGACTTAGGGCTTTAAAGGGATTTATAGGGTTATGTAGGGCTATATAGCGTTTAGGGACCTTTAAAGGGATTTGTAGGGTTATGTAGTGGAGGGTTTCCCACCAAAGTGGAAGGATTTCACTGCTCGGCTTGCACTGCTTCGTAGGTCATTATCTGAGTGGTTGTTGGGGAGCTCTCACTTTTAACAGCCCTCGATGTATAATTTCAATTCATTGTTCCGTCAAGAGCCGGTTAGGAAAGGATTGCTCAGAGCTGTGTCTGTTGCTTCCAAGTCAGAGCACCTTTGATATCAAGTTGTAGTCATCAGTGTGATGCTAGCAGTACCTGTAACCCCAACTAAACCCTACACCCTACACCTGCAATTAGCAAGTATAAGTGTGTAATCCATAGAACTGTAGGTCTAGGGGTGCAGGTAGCCACAGCATCAGCAAGGTAGGAAAGCAATCAAAGCAGAACCAGTCCATGACCCACGGCCGCCTATAGCGCCTGCGTATGACGGTTCCCGCACTCCCCCTTCTCAAAGTCGTTATAGTAATAGTGATCAGTGCGATAGTGCCACAAACTGTGGTAGTAATTCTACTTATAGTAGGCGTATGAATGGTAGTTCAAGTATGCTTTGATGCAGCGGGCTTCCATCTGAAGATGTCATGCCCTGAGCGGGTGCTACGCGAAGGCGCATGCTCTAAGTGGATCCAGCGCATGTGCAACTGGCTAATCAGGGCTTTTGCTAGCCTATGTCTACGTCCAGTTTCACCGCCCTATGAACTTCCTAGAAATCATGCAGGTGATGGAGGATGTCTTTGCAGTTGTTCTCTGTGCAAGGTGTGTGTGCAATATCATTGCAGCCTTTTAAGCAGCATGCGTACAGAGCTGTTGTTGCTTTGTGCCACTTAAACCTCCCAAGGTTGCCCTGATGAGAAACTCCCGGCACCCTAAGGACAAGAAAAAATCGGAGGGCTCCAAGTCTAGCAATAGGACCCAAAGTCTGTAAAGAGCACCTATCTTTGGCTGATTGAGGCCTTAGCGAAACCACCTGATTGAGATGTTGCCTCACAGAAATTGTTTCAACCGCTGCTCATGCTGAGGATTTCATACGGCAGCGCCATCAGCGCATGCGACAAAGGCAGCTTTAATGGTTTCATCGCAAGCAAAAGAACTTTCAGAAATCTCTCGGGCCCGAGACCCTCGTGGATTGGTCTGTACACTTTACATGCTTCTTGGCTTTCTATATTTCCACCACCGTGAAAAAGTGTATATCCTTTGCAGCCTGCAACTGCGAGGCGTTTAGGTAGGGAGAGGATGATTTCTTTGCTTATCAAGCCTGAAGCAAGATACCCCTGACAAATCTTCAGCGCCAGTCCAAAGCTAAGGCGCTGAACCGAAGTGCCTAGATCCCAGTCCCCAGACTCCTAAACCTAATCTTAAATAAAGCCCGAGGTGCCTGGACCCTAAGCAAAAGGACAAGCCCAAATGCCTTAATCTGCAGACCCTCAAACCCTTTTACATTTTAAAGCCACAGTCCCCAAACCCCACCAGGACTACAGGACATTATCATGAGGGTCCCTGAGATTCTTCCTGTTTTGAGGAATGCTCAAGTCAAACCATAAACCCTAATCGCTCAACACTATGGCATGTGACCCCTTAAGGCACGCTGCCTAGAGAAACCTGCAAACATGTAACCCCTTCATACCCTGTCATATTCAACAGTCCCCCCTACCCCCTCATATTACATGCCCCCTGTATGAGATCATATTTTACATAATGGGTGGGGAGGATGTTTAATAACAGCATGAAGGGGTCAAGATGAAACTTCAACTTGCAAGTCTCCATTTCAGAGCAATATCTTCCGCAGCCTCAGAGGCCCGTATGTTGGCTGTAGCCTTATCTTTTTTAACAGGGAATGAAGGAATGGACAAGAAAACGGAAATAGTTGTATTGTCGCAGACGATATAGGGACTACTATAAGGATCCCTTCTTTCATTCCTTGCTAACCCCAGAGGTAAGTAGCATGTTTGCTTCTATTGTGTTTCCTTGGAATGAGCAGAGCCCCCCATTTTCCGAAGCCCTACGTTGATGTCCATGTTCGAGTGCATCCGATCACTGCTGCCCAAGCCAGAGCAGTTGTCTACGCTAATACTGAACTGACAAACCCTAAACCCTAAACTGACAAGCCCTAAACCCTAACCCCTAAAGCGTGTTCGATTTCCAAGATCCTGCTAAACCACCCAACCCTCACTCCCAGACCCTAAACCCATAACCGCCTTTGATTTCCAAAATCCTGCTAAAGATCCTAGCCGGGGAGCCCCTGGTATGAAACCATTACCCTAAGCTTCCCGTGAATTAGCCCTAGTTACCCTTAAACAAGTTTCATTCAAGGAGAACCTGTGAGGGTAGAATAGACCAGGGTAGTAGGGGAACCCATGATCATAGTGTCACGCCTCTGGCGCCTTGATATTGCGGGTTTCTGGGTAACACTGCTGCACCACGCCAGAAATTCAGGCCAAAATCTTGGGTAGCCACATGACGTGCGCCCCACGAATCACAATCAGCACAGATCACGGCGAAACACATGAGGGGCCGCCCGTAAGATTGACTTCCTGTGCTGTTTGTATTGTAGTATTTTTCAACAAGAGTTCAGGCTTACCTGGTTCAATTGCGAATACGGCCGCTATTCAATTCAAAGCCCTAACGCCTAAACCCTTAAACCATGAGCCACAAACCCCAACCTTCTCCTCGTGAGGCGGGGAGTGGGCGGCTGCGCTCGACCTGCTCTCCGCCATGCAGCAAGCTCGGCTGTTGCCGGATGTGAGCCTCTGCTGATGACAAGGTCCTCCAGACAAGTCTCTTCAAAGAAATTTTGGGCACATAGTGTGAATACGGCTTAGGGGACCCAGCTTTGTATATGTATAGTGAAGTCTCAGGTCACGGGGTAGGCTGAAGGGGGTGATTTGAAGTCAACAGTTTATGCAGTTTACGGTTCAGGCTGCGCGTCTGCCAGTATTAGCCAATACCTGTCTTCTTGCAGGTTCAGAGCAGAAATATTGCGCAACCATGAAGCTGGGGTCCACCCAGGGCTGCGCCGAGATCCCCACACGCTAACAGGAGCTCGCTTGGAGCAGATTTCTGATAATCTTAATGTACATACACACACACACAAGCCTTTAACCATGGGTTACCTCACCGCCCCGCTCTAATACAAATATGAACATAAATATACATATGTATATACATTCCCCTAAGCTTCCCCTTGTAATCGAGCTTGAGTAATTCTAAATATGGGCGGTCATGTAACTCAAAACTCAAAACTTTACCCGCCCACAGGCTGCTCTCTTCTTACCTCCGTGTAGCAGGGAATGAAGGAATGGAAAAACGTGGAAACTAAGATATTATTGTAGGTTATTTAGGGGCTACTATGAGATCCATTCCTCCTTCATTCCTTGCCAACTGGGTGTAAGTCTTGTGAGCAGGTAAGGAACGATGAATCCCCCCAAATCCTAGCCTTCCCCCTCTGCCTGCAGTAATAATCACCGCGCTCCCAATATGCTAACATTGCAAAAAGTTGGAGGAACTATTATTTGGGGTGCTTAACAAAAGTGAGAGGGGGTGAATGGGACTCAGTCTCATCCTAGGAATTCATCTGGATTATCACCGGGTGGAGAAAAACATGCCTTCCATCACTCCCCCAGAGCCCTGAACCCTAAACTCTACAACTTTGTACTCTAAATGGCAAAGCCTAAACCGCTATAACGCCAAACGCCCGACAACCCCAAAAGACTAGACCCAAGGCTAGAGTGTGCCTCTAAACGCCTAAGTCCCAAACCAGGGGCTTGTTACAAACCCTTAAAATCCCATAATATAGGGGCATACATAGTTACCAATATTATGGCTCCATATTCCTTATGTAATTATGGTATATGGTACCTCAAATGGACCTCAAAATGATATTGGTAATTCTTTAGGCCCCTGTAGAACACCCCTAAGAGCCCTACTTAAAACTCCTCAAGCCCCTAAACCCTAAACCACCTAAACCCCAAGCCAAGGATTTGTTACAACAGCGCCCTCAGCGTCTGTGGCTCCTTGGGGCGCTGGGCAGAGGCTCTGTGGCTGATGGATGCCATGGACTTCCAAAGGCTCGGCTTGGGTGTTTGGGGTTTGGGGATGTACATGGTTTTGGGTTTTTGGGGAGTTTGGGGATTTAGGTGGTTTGGGGTTTTTAGGGTTTCTGGGTTTAGGGGGTTTAGGGTTCAGGGTGTAGAGGGTTCTGGGTTGAAGGGGTATAGGGTTTAGAGAGTAGGGTTTCCGGTGTAGACCGCAAGCCAAGCGCTTCAGGCACCCATCCGGTAGGGTTATATAGGGATAAACAGGCACATACAGGAGGGTTTGGGGGATCAGAACTGCAATAAAAATCGGGATTAGTTCCCAATATAGAGAGTAAGATCATATCTCATTCTGCGTACAGTGTATAAGAAGAATCTACTTGTTTTAGATTCAGCTACCCGTAAGCTGTTGCATACATGGGACACCTTAAGGCCTTGCCAAATGGGTATTTGTGGGCCAAGACATGCCCCTTATAGATTCTCAGAGCCTTTGAGAAGTATGGGGCCTTGTTAAACGAGGGTTCAGGGTTTAGTTACCACAGGGTTGTAGCTATTGCAAGGGGTTAGGATTTAGGTTTTAGAGAGATTTGTGTTTGGAGTTTCTGAAAATGCACGGCCCCGGGGCCTGAGGGATATGTGGGGATTGCAATGAGCTTGCGAGGTCTCTCAATAGCCTCTCGGGGTCACTTTCCTAGGTAGCAATCATGTGCTTTGTCAGGAAATGGGGGGTTACTTAGGAAGTAATTATACAGCAGCTAGGTCGGCCTTAGGGTCGGGGCTTTTCTCGCAAAATGTGGATTTCCATTGTGTGGGGTATATCAGAAGTTGGGGTGTCGATCGGGCTCTCAACTTGAGCATCTGGTAGAACACCAGAAAGTTGGAATACAATCGTCCGTCTCTTGTCCACATTTCAAGTTTTGGCCCTTTGCAAGAATCCCCGCGTAGTCTTTTCTGCAAGAGGTTGAAGCCGAACATCTTAAGCTTCAACGGTGCTGTGGCGGCCTGCCAACGGGCGAGTCAATGGCAGGCTTGGCTGCCGAGATTCCTTGCATGAAAGAACGGGGTCTAGAGTGTAGGGGAATACTTTGAACTTATTAGGTTTTTTTGTACCCATCTATACAAGAAGCGTTTTAACGAATTGCCGGGAATCTGGGTGGCTGATATCCGTCAAGGTTCCTGAGCGGGGATTTGACAATCCCGCGGGGCCACTTTGGTGTTTGTGCGGTAATCCAGTCAAGAGTCGGTTCACATGTTGAAGCGCTTACGGTTTTTAGGATGTTCTCGTGGGGCATGTCGGACAGAAACCACATTGAGAAATGGACATCATTTTCTCAGTACACCTCGCGCAAGACTTAATTCTAGCGGCTGCTTTACAGCAAGTGCCGATGTTTGCTTACTGTGCCTCCAAACGCTTCTAAAAGCAGCACATTTTGTCATGGTGTATAAGTTGCCAGTGGGGAAGCAAGGACTGGATCGCTATAATCGCCTCGATGAAACCCCGCAATCTTGTAGTTTCCTTATGTTTCTTTTGTGCTCCAATTCCATACTACCAACGAGCAACGGAACCATTCCACTCATAGTCAAGCTGCTGATGAATGTAACTCCGAGTTAAGGACCGAGGACGATTTGCTTCAAAAAGCAGTTTGCTGTGTTGCTGAGGAGCGTAAGTTAAGTTACCACAATGAGGAAGTTTTAATATTATTATATACCCATATTCTAGGACCCTCATGCAAGCTCCTTAACAGCAACCCAATACAAGCAGCAGCCTTCAGACCCTAACCCAGCATTTGCTTCTGGAGCCCTGCAGTAGGGCAGCCCCGACAGCTTGCATAAAGGACACAGGCTCATCGACACAGCAGAAAGAGGAGCCACGATGTGAAACCACAAGCAGCAATACGAGCCACACATGACAAAAGACAAAAGCAGGGCAGATAACCCATGGGACAGTGTAAGTTTGGATGAGGCAGCATATGCAGGAGTTTCTTTTCGACCCCCTATGCCGGGATTGTTTGTGCCAAGTATAGACACTTACAAAAATATAGCAGTCTCTATAGAGATGGGATAATGCATGCAAAAAATGGATAGTCCTGGACTGCATAGGATTTACGCAGGGACTCCAGCTTGAGGGCCCATAGTCCTGCCCCACACATCCAACCCCAACGAGCAAACCTCACCGCACAAACTGGCCAACACAGACAAAGGCAGTCAAACCAGAACCCTACACGCTTAAATTGAGATATCAAAATTCTAGACTTGAAAGCTTGAAATCCTAAGCCTGAAAACAGGCCGTGCTGGATCTACTACGCCGCATGCCCACCACCGCGGTTGCCCCTGATGTCCTGACCAACAGCGCTGTGGTGGCAGCGCTCGCGACTTTGGCTTTTCTTTGCATGCTGGTAGTCCCATCGTGGTAGCGTGGGCAATAGATGTACAGGTGATAACCATCAAGTAGAAAGTAGTTGATCGTAGTCCTGGTCACGCTTGTGGTGGAAGAGGCGGTGCCAAGCGCACGAGCAAGATTGCAATGATATTTGTTGATGGCGCGGTGGTGATGATGGTGATCATGATTATGACGATGATGGCGATGATGATGATGATGATGATGGTGATGATGATGATGGCGATGATGATGATGAAGAATGACGATTTTAGTTGTGGTGGTAGTGATGGTAATACTAGAAGAAGATTCGGAGGATTCCAGGGAGGAGGATGACGTTCTCAGTGCTGGGTCTGTAATTTGAAAGCTGCCTCGGAATCAGCGAGTGGTTTCTCGCGCCATACCCCGTTCCATAGGCTCATGAATGGCCGCATTTTGGATCAGCCCCCTCGTTCCATAGGGTATGGAACCTAATCCCCAAACCCTAAACCAAGTCGTATCTCCAGGGCTCAGGGGCCCCTCATTATGAGATCGACCTGAAGTTAGGGACCCAGTGGTAGAACCTACTGGGAGGCGCAACAGTAATTAGGACTTGGGTCATAAGTCGGAAAGTCGTGATGAATTGTTTCGCAATGTAACTGTTACACTACCTACAACTATACCCATGAACCTCCAAGTGTTGATGCTCTGTAGATATTGTCCAGGATAGGATAGTCCAAAAGGAAGGCAAGCGGGACTCCGGGAGCTCGAACTAAGCAAGCAAAAGCTTGTGTATAGGATGGGTTGGGGTAGCTGGGCACCCGAATTTATTATGCGCAATGACAGGAAGGCAGACTGAGTCCTATAAGCCTGAGCACTGCACTTCGGACTGCAATCCCAAACCCTACGCCTAAACCTATCCTTTGCTTCTTCTCTCCTAAGCCCTATAACCATAAAAACAAACCCTAAACCCTAAACCGCGTCCTTTAGCCTCGCTGCCCGAATGTCTAAGCCGTGGGTTTAGCGGCCCTGCAAAAGCAACTCTATTCAGCGTGGCTCGGGACATGGTAAGTAACTCTGCTACCTAATCCCCAAATCCTAATGCCTACCTGTAACCGCAAGTGCCTATAGTCAAGTTGGAAGTCTCCTGACTTGTACGAATAACCCACCTCGCTGACGGTAATGGGGGTTACAGATAACCCCTAATTACACCCACCTCCTCAAATGCTACAACATGGCCCTAAACCCTTAACCCTTAAACCCCTAAGCCCTAAGCCCTTAACCCTTAAACCCCTAAACCCTCCCAAAACCCTACACCCAAGGTACAAGGGCAGCAGTTGTCCGAAGCTGTGAAGCTGCTGTCACATGTGAGGGAGTTCGTTCTTTAGCAAGGGTTATAGTCCCCCTGAAGTAGATGGAATATGGGGTATATTGGGATCTTATTGTAATATACCCAAAGCCATGGGGGACTATAGTCCACTTTCAGGCTGCTGAAGAGAACAGACAGACCCATGTGAGTGCTGGTGTTCAGCAGAGATATCCCAGACGTTTCCACGGCGCAGATGACAACTGTCAGCTGCGTGAGAGTTGTCATCTGTGCCAGGGGCATCTCAGGCAACTAGCCTCTGAAGGAAGGTTTCTGGGCTGTAGTCAAGTGCATGTCCGCTGCCCAAGACTTCATCCACATAAAACGAGTTGAAGTATTTCGAGATAATCGTACGCAGCTTACCCTGATATATGGGAAGTTGATGCAAGGCATTTAGAGGGGCTTAGGGCTGGACAAATGGAGGGTGAAATATGTGGAGACTGGTCTGGTATAGGATCTTAGGGTTGAGGAAGCAGTTAGGTCTGGTATAGGATTTTAGGGTTTAGGAAGCAGTTAGGCACATTATGAAGCACTTGTGGTATGAAGTTTACAAGTTGTAGCTCTCCTACCCAGTCCTTTAGTGCTCGCGATTCGTGTAAACTTTCGAGCAGAAGCATTATGTTAGCTACTGGAAGTTACGTCATTTGGCTAGGGGATAGGTGTTTTGGGATACGTTCCAGGCTTACTCTGTCAGGATTTGGGATTAGGATGTCCACCTGAGGGATTCGGACTATGATACTCAGGGAGGCGACCACAATCTCAATAACAGATCCAAATATAGCATGGACAGATTGTGCAAGGGCTGTCTATATCGAGGTTATGGGTTCCTAATCTTGAGCTCGTGGGTCCTCTTGTTCTGAGTTGTCGTTTTCGCAGAAGCACCTCGGACTTGGACAGGGGCATCACAGTCTTTCGCCGCCGACAGAATACCTCGGCTGGGCTCTTTGGAATTTGGGTTTAGGGTTTAGGGTTTAGCGTTTCCTATAAGCCCTGATAATGACCCCATAAGCCCTTTGTGCTGTAGATTTGGGATCCCAACAATAGTCCCATTTCAAGAAACTGTCATATAATCCCTTAGCAGGGACAACTAAGAGCCCTAGCATACAATGTTCCCTTCCTGTGCCTGAGATCCCAAGGGACCCCCATAGGAATAGACCTCAAAACATTACAGTCCTCATTCAAGGTACCCCCCCAAAAAAGCGGCCCCTAACTTTGCTAGAGCCGAACAGGGAATCGCTCCTTTATGCAGTATATTGCCTGCGGCATGCAACCATTGCCCGGAAAAGTCTGCGATACTTATGGTCCAGCAAATTGATTGGGAATCAAATAGAAAAGAAGAAAACGGAAGGGAAACTGCTCATAGGATTATGGAGGTGGCAGTTACTTGTTAGTAGGGAATCAAGGAAGAGAAAAGAACGTTAAACCAGCAAGCAAACTATATTATCAGGGTGATAAAGGGGCCACTGCAGGGATCCAATCGTCCATCCGCTACCCACAAGACATCAGTGCCCAAACCCTGAACCCTGGATCCTAAACGCTTGGCCTGCATAGTCTAGTCTTAAGCCTCCTTACATCCACCGAACACTCCAAAGCGACGAGGGCTCCAACCCGCCTAATGTAAGGTTTAGGGTTTAGGCCGAGCCTAATGTAGGTGTTAAAACAGACCACTGGGCCCAATGTGGCTACTATACATACCCAAAACCCAATACCCTATAGACTTGGAGCCCCAGAGTAAGGCCAACCCTAGGTGTCTATCAGCTTTGGATCAGCGACCAAGCGGAAGGATGGAACTAGCACCTTTGAACCCTGAGACCCCAACATCCAAGACCTCACTAAACGAGGTAAAGGAGTAAGTCATTACCCTGTTCAGCATGCCTAAAACTTGTCCTGATGAGCCGTATGTTTTGGGCCGGCTCACAACCCCAATTTAAGCGTTAGTTCATGCTGTTTCTGGGTGGGGGCCGTGCCCAAAGTATGTTGCACCTCACAAAGCCAAGACCACGAAGGTCTCGGTCTAAAGTTACTGGGGTGCTGCGAAGGGATTTGATTTAAGTTGCTATATTGGCCAAATCATATTAATTACTAATTATATACCCATTATGGTAACTTAATTCAAGTCCCTTAACCGCAACCCAGGTTATTCTTGTGCCACGGTCACAACCCCTCGTGCAAAGCAGGAATGCACTGCTAAGGTCTTAAAGCCCATGTTGTCCTCAACCGGCATTCCCCACCTTGAAAGTCTAGAGAAGCCCTGAACCCTAAACCCACAGTGGCCCACATTCCTTTCTAGATTCCCACAATATTGTAGTAGCCTTGGGTACCTCAAGCAGACCTCAAGGTTATATAGGTGGTTGTCAAAATTATGGTCCCTTTTTGGGTACCCTAAATATTACGGGCCGTATTATAATAGGGATCCAAAAAGGGACCATCATTTTGACAACCACCCATATAGGTAATTATCTGGAGTTTGGGGTTGTGGCTTTAGAGTTGCACAAGCTTTGCGATCATGAGGTGGAGGCTTCTGATGATTTGGGCGCCCCAAAAGCCCCTTTACATACTGGGACTTTCAGGAGGTCGTAGGTGCCCTAGATACGGAATTATTTTCAGAAGCTTTAAAACAATCCTAGGAGCCCTTGAGCCCCAAACCCCTTAAGCTAAGCCTGAGAGCTTTGAACCCTCTGCACCTCAACTGGACGAGCTGAACTATAGTCTAAACTCCTTTAAGGGGTTTGCATCGGGGATTCTATAGCGGTGTATTATACGGCTTACGAAAGGGGATACTAGGAGTTTAGACTACAGCTCATCTGAACCATGCGGCCCAGCACAAAATTCCCTACGCTTCGTCTAGTTATCAACGATTGTTTCTGTCCCTAAGCCACTTGCAGGTCCGTGAAACTGAGCAACTACTTGTTACTGGACCCGCAACTTTCTCATAAACCGACTTCATGAATCAATGTTCCATGAACATTCAAAGTAGCCTGTGAAGGCTTGCACTTCAGCCCCAAACCCTCAACTGGGCTGCTGTTGAGGACCTTAAAAACTAAGTCAGTATAATAAGGGGTATCTGGGTTTGGGTGTTAGGCTTGGAGGCTTTAGGGTTACTAAAATAAGGAAGCCAAGCTACTTACTATATACCCTTATTATGGTAGCTTAATTGAAATTCCTTAACAGCAAACCCGGTAAACCCCGAGCCTGTAGCCTGTGAAGGCCTTGACCGCAGCGATGTCAGAGGCGAACGCTGTAGACTCGGCCGTTGTGTCGCTTGGCCTCAACTGCTGCTACTGTTTACATTTGGGTACTCTAGGGCTTAGGGTTTAGGTTTATAGAACCCCTACAATTACCAAACTTGTGGTCCTACCTTGCTTAGATAATTGCAGTATGGGGTAGCTCAAGCAGACCTCAACATTACCTTGGTAATTGTTGTGGCTTCTGCCGTTTATGTAGGGTCTGGTGCTCAAGTCTTTAAGGATCCCAAGCATTCTAGTCTTGCGAGGCTCACACAAGTCTTGCATGGCATTGTAAAAACCATCATTATTGCCAAGGTTTAGAGTACATGGACTCAGGCAGGCAGCCTAACATCAAAATTCTGCAATCCTATGAGGTATCTGCAGGGTGTAGTGGGGCTGTAAACAGGTTCTTCTGGCGCTTCTAGAGAAGATCTACTTCACATGTGTACAGGGTCCTTAAGAACATCAGTGTAGCTGTTTGTGTTTATAGGGTAGACCAGAAACCCTACATGGTTAAGATCGTGGCTGACGTAGGCCTTGTGTAGGACGGGTCGTTATTGGCAATGTTCCTGTATTAAGTTGTCTAGTGAAGTGAGACTTCCAAACTTAAACACTAATCCCTAAACCCTATGCCCTAAACCCAAAACCTCTAAACTATAGAACCTGCATAGCTGAAAAAACAATTGCGGAGCCCGACCTGCAATCATCACCCCATCATCTCCAACCATGGGTTTAGGGTTTAGGGCTTAGGATCAAGCACAGATGTGACCGTCATGAGGCTTACCGTTGCTTCTGATTTTACTACTCACCCTAAAACCTTGGAACCCAAAACGGTGAGAGGCTTGTTGGGCTGTTATTGGGAATGAATTGCATTTTGGACCCTACGCCTTGCAGTTACCCCCTCCAACTTAGAAGCCAACATTCTGAAGCACCAAGCCCTCAGCACGAAGCACGTAAAGCCGATGCAACAAACCCCAAACCCTAAACACCACACCCTAACCCCTTAGCATCTTGTCAACACCTTGTGACTTCTCGCATGTCCTGTATGAGCGCTTTACATACACTTTATGGTCTAGAGTTTATAGGTTTAAGCGGTTTTTGGTGCCCATCAACCCACTCTAAACTCGAAACCCAATGGGCCGAGATCTGTAGACCCCTCAGCGCTGAAACCGTGAGCCATCGCCAAAAGCCTCCAGAGCCTAGATATCTAAAAGCACCCTGAGATCCTAAGGTCCTAAACCCTTAAGCACACAGTCCTGATACCCGAAGACGTCAGACAACTCCTGAACCTCGACTCTGTGGTTTGGATACTGCCACCACTGCGTATCATCTACCGCTTACACTGTGAATGTATGCAATCTTGCGCTACATTCAAAGCCTTTCCTGCCTAGGAAGTACAGCCGTGTAGGGGGGCGTACGTGGTGCAAGATATCGCCCGTATATTCTGGTATCATGGTCTACTATGGTAAATATGATATTACAATATCTTTATCGTGGTATCTTATGGTAGGGGCTCTGCATGTTACCCTGATTCGCCAAGGATGTCCACAGAGGTTGGACAAGGATCGGCCAGGGTTTTTGGGGTCCTCATGTGGGTTGTAGTGCTTTGGGAGGGGTTTAGGGTGTTTTAGGGCTTTGTGGTTATTGTTCACCATCCCGACACTGACATAGACCGCCATCAGGCCCTTCCTCTGGTTGCACGTTAACTTTTGGAGGGTAAAGTTGCGTAGCTCATGTTCGGGGATTCCTGGCACAGGGTTTTGCGGTTCAGGGGCCTGAGGGTTGTTGATTTCAGGTTCTGTAAGGATTTACAATGTTGTGAGCATAGGGCTCCCAGTGACCCCAGGGCTGCAAATAGCCCAAAGTAAGTACTATTTACACACTTTTGGGCCCAATGTAGGTATTACTTATAGATTGGGTCCTGCCCCCACCCAGCAACAGGTGGATAATATTTCTAGTATAGCTCTATATAGCCCTTAGTATTACCCCTATTATAGGCTGTTACTGGTTGGGGGCAGGACACAACTTATAGACTTGGAGCCACAGGAAATTTGCACCAACATTACATCTGCCCAAAGCCAGGCTCCCGTAACAGGGTACCTACAGCAGTAAGCTGAGGACATCCGCCCTTGATTCAATGCTTCCCATTGTGGACTTCCTCTGTTTTTGTTAATGTTAAGCCGGAACAATTCCTTCACCTGGTAGCCTCCCTTGGTTTGTAAAAAAGCTTTTAGTCCCCCTTAAGTCGATAGAATATGGGGTGTATGAGGATCTTATTATGATAGACCCGAAGCCATATTCTATCTACTTAAGGGGGACTGTAGGTACGTAGGAACCCTGAGTGGCTGAGTGGTGTAAGATGCCGTCCATTAAGACGTATAGTAGATTTTTTTGTAAGCCGTCCGGAGCCCACAACGATTGTATGAGCCACTGTCTATAGTAGTCCTTAAAAGACCATGTCCGTAAATTATCTGTGTATTCGATTGTACGTAGCACGTATGAAAAATATGGCTGGGGTTGCCCAGGTTCTTATGAAACAATAGGGTGGCTTCAAGGCCGGGGCCTACCAGGCTGTGTTTGGTGCTTAAGGTCCACAAGTACTTCCCTAACTTAAACTAAACCCTGAACCCTAAGCTGTAAATCCTAAGCCCTGAAACCTGTCTCTTGGAAAGTACTCATCCTCAAAGTGCAGTTACAAGGTTGTATGCCCTGTATCCCCGAGTGTGAAGATCCTCTTCAAGAGCCTCAGGCGTGCGAATCTATGAGTACATCCCTAGTATCGCTCTTAAGTGGCTGAGGTTGCAACCAGCAGGAACAACCGTACATGAGGGGAGGGCGAACCTGAACCGCGACCGCTTTCAGTCCGAACTACTCCGCCTAACGTGCTCAAGGCCTACAGCCTGAGGAAGCCACGACCTCCTCCAAGCTGTAAATCCGCATGCAGGCGAGTTGATCCTCCAGGAAGGAAAGCGACATCGTAGACACGACTCCGCAACATACTCAGGCTACAACTCAACGGCAACTGCCTAAAGATCTCAAACTTAACATTTTCATAAAAACGATAGAACAAGCGCAGGTGCAAATGAAATTTGGGATGGCCCTGATTCTCCCTGATTCTGAGTTGTATTTGCGACTTTGAGTTTTATTCGAGGTCACCTTGGAAAGAGGGTGTTTGTTTTTCTGGAGTGGGTTCCTGGTTTCTCTTGCACTTCTTGGGCGTTCAAAGCCAAGCCGTGTGGATGTGACAAACATCACAGTCCTAAGCCCTGATAAGCCGCACACTCTGAACCCTCATAAGCCCTAAACCCTACACCAAGAGCTTTACACTTGTGCAGGCCGTCATGACTGCTTCGTGCGTATTCTTCCAGCGGGGATGAATGATCAGAAATGGCCTCTTGTCCTTTTTCGTGGAGTGGATAACCTTCAACTGGTGCGCTAGATTTATCTCTACAAGGGGCCAGGAGGCTCAGCAAGGTGTCAGAAATCATCCTACAAGGATAGGTAAGGGTCTATGGTTTAGGGCTATAGGGGATATCAAAAGGCCGCATGACGTAAAGTTGTCTGGCTGCGGCCGGTATATAACTGTTGTGCATAAGCTTTCCAAACGCTATTCTGATTAGCGAGGTCCCCTACTTGGAGGTTCAGGGCAATGATCACCCACTGTCTTCTAAGCTATCTGCACCTCTTTGAGTCCCCCAACAGGGCTCTAGTTAGATTACAAGCACAAGTGATACCTGGGTTATATTTCTCCTGAAGGTCCAAAGTACTTCGAACAAGATGCATCGACCTGACCATGCTTGATTGAATCCCTCCGGAGGTTGACCTGGAGGTTCATAGACGGGTAGTATCGGGACTAAAAGTGCGACATATGTGACTATGGCTAGTTGTATGCTTAGTTGGGTCTTTTTGTGCACTTATATTTACCCTAGGCCTCAAAGCGCCAAAGGGCTCTTGGTCTTGTGCGGGTTCTCGGGGTTTTACAGGGCTTGGGGTGGAGGATTCAGGGGCTTCCCCTTTCGAATCGCCCTTAGCAAGGCGAGAAAAGCGGCATGTTGGGGGTTTGGGCTCAGGCTTAGGGCTTGGCGGTTGGCAGGGAACCCTTTGTGTGTCGAAGAGGCCGGAGGGTAGTTAGCGGTTGCGCCAAAAACTACACAGAGGCATGCCTGAGCTTTGCAATTTTGTCAGGATGCGGACACGCTGCATGGATGTGTAAACGTTGTGCAAGGAAGGCATAGGAAGCTGCAAATCCAGCTCCAACGCTTAACGCCCATCCCTCCCCTTGAATACGAAAATGTATTCCCCTGTTTTGAACACTCCACGTACGGTTGGTGCTAAGACTTGTGCATGACACTAGTATACCTGAATGCCATGAATCCCTAAACTTCACAGGTACTTTGGGCCATGCGTGATTTTTAGTACCAACCCCTGCGAGCCCTCACATGAGGGTTTCAAAAAAGGCGGAGATTTTTCGGTTGGTACCAACAATCAAGACTATGGTACATTGGGGTCCGTATCGGGCACCGCCCAAAAAGCCTCAGCCCTAAATTTCAAGCCCTAAACTCTAAATCTCAAACCGTAGACCCTAAACCCTAAATCCTAAACACTAAATCCTAAACCCTAAATTCTGAACCCTAAATCCTCAACCCTTTAAACCCTTTACTGCGTCTGCCCAGGTTGGCGCTCTTCTGCAAGGACCACCGCATGATCAAGAATCCACCGCTGCCCGGGCCTCAGAAGACAGGTTATACAATTCTGGGTTTAGGGTTTAGGGTTTAGGATTCAGGGTTGAGGATTTAGGATCTAAGGTTTGAGATTTGGGGTTTAAGGTTTAGGGTCTGGAGTTTAGGGTTTATAGGGGTTAGGGTTTAGGGTTTATAGGGTTTAGGGTCTAGGGTTTAGGGTCTATGCCTTGATTTTGTCTGACTTATCTGAATTAAGGGGGCGCCAGTATAAGGGGGGAAGTTGGGCGACCCATGATTTTAAAGGTACTTGGGGCACCCAAAACCCTAAATCCTCACGCCCCCGCCCCAACCCTAAACCCTATAAACCCTAAACCCTATAAACATTAAACCCAGACCTTAAACCCGAGTTAAAATCAATCAAGGACGAACCTGGGGGGGAGTACAGGGATCCATGGTACGATGTTCCTGACATTTAAAATTCTCTGCAAAGGTGAGTTTTTCAGCATAGGGGGAGGTCTATGATTCTTTTGGGGAGGATACTTGGGGTTCGGGGTAATTATGACACACGCATAGTTGTATTTACCATGAAATAATAAGCCGCGTAAGTCCCCGAATATGGTCAGAATTGGGACAATTGCGTTAACCCTAAACCCTAAACCTTAAAACCCATGACCCTGGACCCCCAAGATCCGCAAAACAAATAGGGTCGGAGAGTCTAAGGGTTTAGGATTTAGGGCTTGCGGGTTAAGGTTTCTGAGTTCAGACGAAGCCTCGAACCCTAATCTATCTAGAAGACCTGAAGCGAGTTGAAAGACCCTAAACCCTAAACCTGGACTGTATGGTCCATTTGGAGGTCGAAAGCTTGTCAGAAACCCTAAGCTCAATATGCTGGCTTATATGGGGTTAAAATAATAAAGGCTACAAAAAGTTTAGGGGACATATTATACGACCCCCCAATAATAGTGGAACCTCTAATGGAGTATTGAAAATGAAGCGCGGGACAATCCCATGCTACCTCTTCTTGCATATCTTGGGTCTCCGACCTGGACCCGAAATCCTAGACCGCGGAGAGTGGGCTGGGGTATGCACTTGCCGGGGCACATGCATGTGGGTTTGTTGTGCCCCTGCTTTTGCGGATTCATGACATGCACTGCCTTCAACTAAAGTCGTGCGCAAGAAGCCTGACTCCGTAAGCTTGAAACTCTAGACGAATCCTGAAGCAATAACAGTAATAATTCAATAGTAATGACTAATGATAGTAATAAGTGGTAGTAATCGTTGTAATGATAATAAAAGCAAAAATAGCAAGAATCCCTAAGCCCTGAACCCCAAACCCTCATAGTAATGATACCTAGGCAGAGGAATCAGAGGACGTCGACGGAGAACGCCATGACGCAGACAAATCCCTTGGACATCCAGCTTGAAGCTTCCAAGGCCTTGGTGGCTAGGGTTTAGGGAGTTTAGGGAGTTCAGGGCTTAGGGTTTAGGATTTAGGGTTTAGGGCTTGAGGTTTAGGGTTTAGGGGGTGGCTAGAGTTTAGGGTTTAGGGCTCAGGGGATTCAAAGCACGGATGACATATTTTGCAGGGGCTTTAATGATTGGAGTTGGGGATCGAGAGCTTAGCATTTTTAAAGGGTATCGGGATAGGGCTTTAGGTGTAGAGTCAGCCTTGAGTCGATGGAATCTACAGTCAATATCTCCTACATAAGTTAGTGGGGTATACATATATATATATATACACAGGGTTAAGGTTCAGGGTTCTGCGAATTATGGGGTCTATCTATTCCACGTGCCCTGACCACTTGAACCTTGAACTAAAAGCCTAAACCTCTAGGTGATTCTTCTGACGTTTAGGGATTAGGGCTTTAGGGTTCAGAGTTTGATTAGGGTTTTAGGGTTTAGGGGCACCCACTTAGTTTCGGGCTTGAGGTTGAGCCCGCGACTCCATACACTCAGCGACGCTATATACTCAGGACTTGAGGGGTATATCTCAATCACGGGTTTCTGGAAGCTTTGGCAAAGGGACTTCTGGACTGAACCTCCCCTGCGGCCGCTGTTGGCATGTGAGAGCCATTATCTTGTACAGGTCGTGTTGAGGAGTCTCCAGGTATCACCTCAAATACGTAAGAACTACCGGCAAACCTCCAGCAGGCAACACTCGTCCAAGCCCTACTAGGGTTCAGGGTTTGGGCTTATTAGGGTCACCAGCGAGTTTCTGAAGAGGTTTCAACCAGAATTTGTGTGCTGCAAACCAAAGAAGCAGCGAACGTTTTAAATTTTGCCTGGACACGCGCAGGTAGAGGCCCTCATGACCAAACGCCTCAAAAGAATGAAGGCCAAAGGCTGGAGCACTGACTCCTAAATGCCTCAAAGGTTTAGGGCGTAGGGCTGAACTGCCAGCCTTGTTTTCTCTAGCCTACTCCTGCAAGGCAGCGATCGTGGCGAGCCGGGTGCGACATAGACACTGGGCTAAAACACCTAGGCCTTGCCTGTTCGGTGTCCGGTCCTTAAAGCTCCGGCGTCAAACAGGTTTGAGTATCCGGATACAGTGGGCTTCAGGGTCGCGCGCATGGAAAGAGATGCATGAATCTGGAATGTGTTCAACCCCGTTTCCGCATCTTTGAGGTTTCTTCTTGAAAGCCCGGGGGTTTAGGGCTATGTGCAGGTGTTGGGCAGCACGATTATTTCACATACTCGCGGTTTCTGGGGAGGATGGTGGAGACTGTATTTATGTGGGGAGTTCCCAAAATTAAGGCTGCCATCCGCATAATACGGGTCACTGTATTTCCAGGTCAATATTGGGGTCCCTCTGGTTATGGAACCTACCACATATGCAATGAAGCGGCCTCAATCGCTCAAGATGTAAGACTTGGGAGATCAGGGTCACATCCCAGACAAGAAATTGCTGGTTTCCAGGGGGTCCGAAAAAATCTTCGCCTCAAGAGCTAAGGGTGTTTTATATATCGTAAGTCATAAGCCTTAAAAGATACGGTGGTTTCCATGTCCCCCGGCATCAGCGAGCAGAAGAGGTAGAGCTGTAGAGGGTCTGGAATACATCTACCTCGCTCGTATTCTGTTCAGTTTGAAGAATACGAAAGAGGAAATACCCTTTAGTTCCTTCACCTAAAAACTGAACACCACCCAACGCCCCAAGATCAATTACATTCCACAGCAACCCACAAAAGTTAGGCTAGGGGGACAAGTACGTACTTAACATCAGGGAGTGAGGTATGTTCGATATTAGACCTAATCCCTACGTAAGCCCTAAACATTACGCCCCAAACCCTAAACCCTGAACCCCAAGCCCTAAAGCCTGAACCGTAAATCCTGAACCCTAAGCCCTAAACCCTGAACCCTAAGCCCTGAACCCTAAACCCGGAACCCTAAGCCCTGAACCCTTAACCCCAAACCCTGAACCCCAAGCCCTAAACCCTGAACCCTAAACCCCGAACCCGAAGCCCTGAACCCTTAACCCCAAACCCTGAACCACAAGCCCTAAACCCTGAACCCTAAACCCCGAACCCGAAGCCCTGAACCCTTAACCCACACCCTGAACCCGAAGCCCTAAACCCTTAACCCCACACACTGAACCCCAAGCCCTAAACCCTGAACCCTTAACCGCAAGCCCTGAACCCCAAGCCCTAAAACCCTGAACCCTAAACCCGGAACCCTAAGCCCCAAACCCTGAACCACAAGCCCTAAACTGGGCAGCGATCACCAGGAAATGGCACATGGACAGACGGGGAGGTCGACCTCAGCCAGACGAGCATTGAGGAGGCCATGTGACGTTCAGGGTTGTGGTTTAGGGTTTATAGGGTTTATAGGGTTTATAGGGTTTATAGGGTTTATAGGGTTTATAGGGTTTATAGGGTTTTAGGGGTTTAGGGGTTTGGGGTTTAGGGCTTAGGGTTTGAGGTTTAGGGTTTAGAGTTCTGGTTTGGGGTTTAGGCTTTTGGGCTTGCAGGCGCCCGCAGTCCGTGCG